>JAOTRH010000010.1:9689854-9700588 GCA_034768845.1 Heliamphora exappendiculata | reverse complement strand
CTAAAAGGCTAAAAACAAGAACGGCGGCCAATGGAACACGGCGGCGGCGGCGACGACGACACTGTAATTCCACAACAGAATCAGGAAGATTTCGGAAAGTTTCAGTACGGGTAGAGTCTTCCGATCTCTCTCTCTCTCTCTCTCGTTCCCGTTGCGAATGCGCTTGTCAATCTTTCTTTGCCTCTACCCCTACGATTCTTCCATGAATAGCAATGCACAGCTCTCCATCTCCTCTTGGTTACTTTCTTTTGTTTCTTTCATTATGATAAAATCCAATCGTTTTCTTTTTCTTTGACAGATGCGAGCATTATCGGAGACGATGCAGACTTCGATCCCCCTGCTGCGATCAGATCTTTTCCTGCCGCCATTGCCACAACTCTGCCACGGTCTCCTCCTCCTCCCTCCCTCCCTCTCTATATATTGGCCCTGTTTTGGCTAAATTTTGTAATTTATATTTTTTTTGTTCTTTATGAATTTTTTTACTAAGTTTTTTTATTTTTCGAAAATTTAAAAATAAAACTTTTTAATTAATTTTTTTATTAAATAAAAATATAAATAACATAGAATTTAATTTATTAATTTATTTTAATTTATTCTTATATTTTAATAAAATATTTTTTTGAAAATTATAATAATTTAATTAAATAATAATTTTTTATTAAAAATAAAAATAAAAAAATAAAATAAGTAAATAAGTAACCATGGCTATTTAGACACACAACGACACAAGTAAATATGATATTTTGGGAATTTAAGTCTTGGTGTAATTTTCTTGGTTTCTTTGAATTAGAGCACTCTGAGCAATCCCAAGGATCGTCACGAACTCGTTAGGAGCGATGTTTCGCGAGTACGTTTCTTTTAACTTTTGTTTGATATACTTTCTGTCTCATGCACATACATCTGCTAATTTTTCCAAGTTGTGCAATTTCTTCTGGTGGTTGTTTTTAATGGAACAACGTCCTTCGAATGTGATGGTTCCAGGTTATTTGTGCAGTCTGTGATACGGAGCAGCAGGTTCAGCTCTTTGAATTTCAGACTACCATTTGTTCGTCAGTTTTTATTCTTTTGATTTTGTTTCACTTCTCGAATATGCTTTGGTGTGAAACGTTTTCTTAATTTTTTTTTAGGTTGCTCATGTTTGCTCAAAATGTGGCGTCAAAATGGGAGAATATTTCTGTGAAATTTGCAGATTCTACGACGACGATGTACTACAGCTAGTCCAAATTCATTGTTAATTGGCTTCAACTAGACTTTCATGTAATTCTTGGAATTTTTTTATGCATCTATTCTATTCGTCATATATGATACGTCCTATTATTGTTTATGCTGCAGATCACAAAGGAACAGTTTCATTGTGATGATTGTGGGATTTGTAGGTTAGTAAGCTAAGTTTTTATGTTCATTTCCTATCTGTAAATGGATTTTTTCATATAATCAGTCAAGTTGAATTGTGATTTTGATACAAGCAATGATTTAACAGAGTTGGTGGCCGTGAGAATTTCTTTCACTGCAAGAAGTGTGGTATGCATTCTTATTACCTTGCTGGCAATGATTGATCCACGTGACTTGAGTTTATTAACATGAGCATTCACTTTATGCAACTTTGTTTCCCAAAATGTATTACTGCTTCTATTGTTTTAGTTTTGATACATATATACCGTTGGGCAAAAGGCCTCTTGGTAGTACTGTAGATCTTTCTTGCAAGTGAAAGACTGCCATGTTCATCCCATGATTTATCATTTATCCATGCGATTGAGTTTATTAATGACGACATTCAATTTATGCAACTTCCCCCCCCCCCCAAACCCAAACGTATTGTTCCTCTATTGTTTTAATTTTAATGTTGTATGTTTTTACACTTGTTGAGATCCACCAAACTTTAAAATTAAAGGGAAAATGATACCATGGAATATTTGAATTTTGGTTGATACGTATTTTATGTACCTCTGCAGAGGTTTCTAATGAATTATCTACCAATGCAAATTCCCTTCATGAACCTTCCAAGAGAAGGCCTCAGGTAGGGTAGTGTCCAATTCAACATGGAGATGATAAGACTGATAAAATAAGTTAAACAGGAGTTTGTATAGGAAGCTGAAATATATGACTTTGGAATTGGTATGATTTGGAATTGGTACGATTTATTATAGATTCTTCTTGTTAACTTATGAAGTTCCATAAACATCCCATGTGCATTAAGATAATAAAAGAAGCAAGATGACTATTCTATTGAACATGATGCTGGCAAGCTACCTTTACCTATGACTGATTGCTGCTATGCTAGTTAGAGGCTTAGTACTGTGTCGGAGGGTGTTGAGACAATTTGAGAGATGAGAAGACGCGCTATTATGATTTAGGATGCTGAGACAGGATCATTTTTGCTGAAAATGGCATCATCTGTGCACAAATTTGTTTCTCATTTTAACTTTCCAGGTGTCTGTTTCTCATTCTAACTTTCCACTTGTGTCTGTTTCTCATTAACTTTTTTGGCATTTTTAACTTTCCATGTGCTTGACTTGTCTGGAAGACAATTTTCTACTTTCTTATATGTTTTGTCAGTTAATGTGCTTAGTTATTTATTCATTAATGTACCGCGTACATATATTTATTTGCACGTGTCTCCTAGGCAAGATCTTTATGTATTGCCAGCATTATTATTGCTTATGATCCTTATATCATTTCTTATTGGAAATTTATTTTCCCACTCCATTTTGTTATAAATGCACTCCAAGATTTACTTTTTTATGTTCAAAATTAGACACGACACAAATGTTAGAGTGAATTTATAACAAAGAGGAATGGGAATATTATCTTCCTTCTCATTTTTTATGCTAGTTAATTGTCAATAAAATGCTCCTAAGAAATTATTCATACGGTTTTAATCAGTTTTTTCAATCTGTGGTACCATATTGACTAGTTTAATGCTCATATCAATATGGCAGAACATTGTTAGTGTCATTGCATTGCCATTTATAAAACTTATGCATTTTTTTTTGTGGTAAAGCCTATTTAATTTTTCCCTTTTGATATGTGTTTCAATTATAAATTGGTGTCCCCTAAGTTGGTTTCCTTTTTTAAGAGTACAGCATCTTGCTATTCGGTGGATCTACTTGATAATCACTTATGTGTTGGGAACTCTATGAAGAATCATTGCCCCATCTGTTATGAGGTTTGCTTCTTGAAATTATATATTTTGGTTTGAATTTAAATGTTCGATATATCTATCAATAAACAAAAATTTGCCACAATGGCAGTATCTATTTGATTCAGTCCAGAGCACAACAATTATGAAGTGTGGACACACAATGCATAAAGGTTGCTTCAAGGAGATGATTGGCCAGAATCAGTAAACTCCAGTCTATCTTGAATTTTCCTTTTTTCTTCTTTTTTATTTTTTTTAATTACTTTGTTTGTTAGTAGTCAAACAGTTGTTTGTAGCTTTGAATTGTGTTAAAATCATCATTCAGGTATCGTTGTCCCATCTGCTCCAAGTCAGTGCTTGACATGTCAAGAACTTGGGAAAGATTAGATTTGGAGGTATGTAGGTTGTTTTCCATCTATATTAAGTTACATTATTCTAAATATCTTTTTATAGGCAGACTATGACCATATTGGAGTGTTGGTTACCTTTTTACAAATTGTGTCTATGCAATTATTTATATCATGTTCAAGCTGCTGATCACAATCTTTTCAAAGAATATTTTTGAGTTGTGTGGATCTAAATATGCTGGATGGTGTGTTTGGACTAAGAGTTTATAAGAATTAGAGATATTTGCAATGAATGGAGTTCTAATACACATTATTTGAAATTTCCTAGTTTGAAAAACTTTTGTTTGCATAGGATCCTGAATTTCTTATTGACTTCTGTTGGAAAAATAAGCTATAATTTGTATGAAAAAAGTACATCCCTATTTAGAAAAGCAGCAAAATTTTGAATGTGCGTAAATATATCATCTAACCATTATCCGGTAAAACAAGTGAAAATATGGAACACAGGTATTAGAGGATCAATGTTTTATGAAAAGCCTGAATCAGATTCAGGCATTTACGGTTCCATAGACCAAAAAGGAAAAATTGAGATGGTACAAACTACAAACTTGTTGGCCATGTTTGTATTGGTGGATAGAATTAGGAGGGACTAAATTTCCTATCACTAATAGTTTTAACATTTAATATTCGTTGCATTGTGTATGCTTTCTTAGTCTACTCATGTTTTTTATTTTTTGTAAAATAGAATGACAAGGATTAAATATAATGATAATTTTACCATTGCAGTGGGACATTTGGTTATGTATAATTGTATATATTGAGCAAACACATTGGAAATATTGTCAAATAACACCAAGAAATTAAAAAATATATATAGAAAAGACGAAATTTTTAAAAAATTAAATAAGACCCAAAAAAATTAAAAAAATGGTAAAATGGATAATTTGAGAGAAAAAAATAAAAATAAGAAAAGTCACTAATAATAGAACTTAATCTTAACTAATCTAGGCAAAAAATATATATATATAGAACAAAAAATGCAAATAAAGTAAAAGTAAAAATTGGAGAAGTTAAATACAATAAAAAAATAAAAAATAAAAAAGTCACTAATAACTATCTCCGGCACACTCAATTTAAGAAAATACAAATAAAGATATAAAAACTCAATTAAAAGACAAAAAAAAAAACCTAAAAATGTTACAAAGTAAGATTCAAGGGTAAAATTGCCATTTAAGTTAATCTCTTCCCCTGCCCACACTCGTCCCTCGTATGAAAGATTGAGTGTCCAATCCGAAAACATAATCCGAACACAAAAAATACAAACAAACATGGAATACAAGTTTAATTCAGACTGATAGTTCAATTCAAACTTTCTGTCCTTCAAATCAAACATGCCCATTATGCGCTACCAAGGGGATGGTTGACCATTGTTGGAACTTGTCTAACAAGTTCTCATCAAGTCTACATGAACTTCCTTGTTAAGTTTGAGTGGTCGAGTGAATTAATGAACAAACTATAGCTAGAACTTGGTGGAGGCTGGGTGGGTCAATGTGTGTGCATGTTCTTGCGTGCGTGTGTTGGATGTGATTGAATTTCTTTTCTTCATACCTTTGTTGGAATATTCTACAAATCTTGTGATTCTGCAGCAAATGTGAATCTTTTTCTTCACAGATTGATGCTACTGCCATGCCCGAGGAATATCATTACGAGGTAAATGCTTTCTTCTTATTTTCTTTTGTTGGTGGGTTTGTTGCATTGATATCATTGATTGCATTGCAACTATCGTCATTTTTCTAGGGGTGATTTTAAACTCGCAACATTTTCTTCTTTGCACACGCACTAAAAATTAATTGATTTTTATTATAATTTTACTCTTTAGTGTAATTGCCATTTTAGACAAAACACTAAAACATTCATTTCTCTCTACGCCGCCCACCTTCTTCCTCATTTTCAGCAGCCAGCCATCACAATCTCAACCACCCTACCCGTCACGCTACCCCTTCCCACCCTCCACCCTCCCCAGCCCCTCTCCCCCCTCCATCATCACCGCCCCACCCACTCCACTCCACTCCACCACAGCACCTCGCACTCTTGACCCTCACCATCCCTCCCTCTCCCTCTCTTTGGCCCTAATGGGCAACCTTAGTTTTTTTTTTTTTTTTTTTTGAATAAAAATGCCAAAAAGCTAAAGATATCCCGTTTGGCAAAAAAAATAAAAAAGTTAAAAAATCAAATTAAAACATACTCTTAAAATATTTTATTCAAACTCTTACTACTTTTAAAATACAATAATACATTTTATTTATACTTTATTTATTACTACTATCAACTACATATAATTGTTAATATCATAAATATATATATAAGGGTAAAATTGTCTACTTCAAACAAAAAGTAAAAAAATTAATTTTTTATCCAAATAATTAATTTTAAAAAAGATAGCTTAAAAGTTAAGTTGCCAAACAATCTATTTTAAATCTAATTTAATTTTTTTTATTAAAAATACAAAAAATTAAAAAAATTAATTTTTAAGCTAATTGCTGCCCTTCGGCTTTGTGCTGCCCCATTCTCCCAAAAGAAAAAAAATTGCATTAAAAATAGTTAGAAAGTGGGGCCACAGGTAAAACACGTTTTGTGAATTTCGTTGTTCTTTTCCTGACTGATTCAGAATACTGTGCACAGCCTCCCATTATCTTCTCGCCATTGTATTCATCGTCGCGAGCTCCTTTGCCTTCGACAACTTCCCAGAAGCCGTCGTATTCGAGTCGTAATTGTCTTCGTTCGCATTCAATACATTCGAATCCATATTATTCGGAGTCATAACTGCTAAATTCTCTCCTTGATTTACGGGTTCCACGTAACCACCAACTTCAAAAACAATACACTAAGCGCAATTTTTTTTAAATTTTTTTTATAAAATTATTTTTTAAATTTATTTTTACAAAATAGTTTTTAAATAACAATTTAAAAAAATGCAACTAAACAGACTGTAGCTTTTTAAAATTTCTGAAGTAGTAAGTACCTGTTCTTATGAAATTTGAATTATTCAAGCTGCCACACTGGTCTCCAAGCACATGATGTTTAAAACTCCTGATTATTGCAAGTAAAATTGGTCAAGTAGTTGCAAATGTATTTTGCAGGTTCCAATCCTCTGCAACGATTGTAACAATACAAGCAAAGCATTCTTTCACATTATTGGGCACAAATGCAATCACTGTAAATCTTATAACACCAGGGTGATTGGGAGCACAGATCATCAGCAACAGTCGTATCCTGCTGATCAAAATAGTTGATCGACGGTGCACATTTGTTCTTCCCCACTGTATTGGTTTTTATTTATTTATTTATTTTCATTTCATATTTGTGCCAGTATAGCTCATAAACTAAATGATATGGTATTGATGTAAAATAGTGTTACATCAGCTATATATTTAGCTTATACCATGTTAAAAATTGTATAAGAAAGATTACCCGGCATATAAGACTTTGGATGTACTTAAATTACCTTCAAATGTCTCTTAGACATTTTATAAAGTTAGATATAGTTGAAAAGATGTGATTATAATTTAAATTCAAGGTTATAAATATTTGTTGAAATAATGTATTTTTAATTATGATCTACAAGTTAATAATTTCAGTTATACAAAATATGTTTTAGTCTTATCTAATTTTATAGAATGTCAATAAACTTATTACTTAAAATCTCAATAGTAAAATTTGTATTTGTTAATTTAAATTCACACATTACGAGCAAAAAGTTATAAGTATTTTTATTTGAATTTTTTAAACTTTTTTTGTTAAACTGTAAGTTAAAAGTTGAAAGATCAGCTCAAATAAATATCCTCTAAGCTGAAATAAAGTAGTCAATGTATTTTGTCCTACTAATTTCATAGTTGTCATGTCTCTAAATTTAGTAACACCTAACAAATACAATATTAGCATCCACAAATGACTTGTACTCAAAATCATATTCTCTATTTCAAAATTTATTTATCAATCCATTTCAATTTGATTATAGTAATAACCAAAATATGCAAGAAATTTTAAAAATTACAAACAAAGGGTGTTTGGCAAAATTATTAATAGTAACTTTTCGCTTTTTATTATTAATTTTTTTAAGTTTAGACTCGTCTTTTCTTTTTCACAATGTGGTATGAGATTTGTTATTTGTAAAATAATGAATTGAATATATTTAAAGAGATTTTTTTGGGGTATTTAATTTTTTTTTAGGCAATTAAGGGATTTTATAAGTGCACAAACTCTTTGATTTAGTATGCTTACTAATATTTGTACTGGGAGTGTACTAAGAAAAGCAGTACGTGCATTTAGAAGCTCTTCTTGAAAAATAAGTTTGTTTGTTTTTAAAAATAGAGTAGTTTATGGGGGCATTAATTAATTTTATTGAGGGTGTATTTAAAAATATTTTTATTTTTTTCAAAGTAGATTAAAATATTAAAATTTGAGGGGGCAATAACTAAATTTGTTAAGGATATATACATATGTTTTTATTTTTTTTATTAATAAAAGTAAAAATATCAAAGCTTGAGGAGAAGAAGTGACACTTTAGTCCTAGACTCCTAGGCTTTTATTAAATCGATTACTTGGCTCTCTCAATATTATTAATATTGAGGAGCCTTGACAGCTTAATGATGTTATATTTTTTTTATAAGATTTTTTATTCAAAAAATATATATATTATTAATATTATAAATAAAAAATTATCAATTTTACATTAATCTCACCACAAATGCTTCATTATTTGTCCTAAGATATAACTTCTAAATTGATGAGCCATGTTTCCTCTAATCTAATCCCCCAGTTTCCAGTTCCAAACAAAGCTGGTTATGTTCCTTTGTGTTTTGTAGGGTAAAAAATTATGATCAGATAATTTATTTTTAGTTTAGTATATTTAATTAGTTAAGATCAGATAATTTATTTTTAAGATTTATTGATTGTAAAATTAAATTAAATAATAATTATAATAAATTTATTAAAAAAAATCAGTTTAGAAAATGAAGTGCACTTACCCCGTATGTTTATTTGTTTAAATATATTAAAGGCAAATAGATGTGTTTTGAAAATTTTGTGTTAATACTAGGCATTAATTAAGAGTATGCGTGGATTGGAATGAGTGGTTTGAGATTTTTTTTAATAACTCCATCTTTAATTGATGAGTAAATTTTTTTTTTTAGCACACTACCAATTCATTGGTGGGCAAAACCAATTGGCTATGTAAAAAGATTTCGGATACTCGTTTTAGTGTATTAAAACATCAAAAAAATTAATGAATAGTTTAATTTATACGTCGTTTATTATTTTTCATTCAGTATAAAAAAATTTTAATAAGTAAGATTTATTTTTATAAAAAATTTAACATGCAAGATTCTTTTAGGACAAAAATACTCTAAAATAAATATATTTATTTATTTTTTTAAAATATATATAAAAAATACATATAAATTTATCTATTTTTTTATTGAAAGTACGCGTAAAAAATACAGATAAATTTATCTGTCTTATTGAAAGCACATATAAAAAATAAAAATAAATTTTTTTATTTGTATTATTTGCGTTAATATGTAAACAGATAAAGTTATCTGTTATGTATAAATAAGCAGACAGATAAATTTATTTGTGTTGTATGTAAGTATAAATATACAAACAGATAAATTTATCTACTTGTTATGTAAAATAGATAAATTTATCTATTTGTAAAATATTTTCAAAAAAAATTACGCAATTGAACCTTGCGCGTTAAAATTTTTTTTTGGATCTTTAAGTTGAAATTCTCTTAAAAAGATTGTAACTTTGAAATTAAAATAAATTTTAAAATATGAGAAAATTTATTATATTTTTCTATAAAAAAACAATTCGTCAAGCAAAGAAAATTACTAAAAGAAATTGTAGTTATTTATTAACAACAGCAATGACGACAACAATAACAATAATAACATGATATAATAAAATTTCTCTAATAATAAATATATACAATTTATATATTTTATAAAAAAACAATCATAATAAATAACGGTAGCAATTAACATAATAAATACTTTGATTTACTTTTGTAAATTATAAAAAAAATACATTTACATATAAATATACATATAAAATTAAAATTCATCGTATATTATATACGATAATTAATATATGTACTTTAAATTAATTAAATTAAATTAATAAAAATATAATTTACAATCAATTTATTCATCTTATTTTTTTTTTCACTTAATCCGTATAACTCATTCAACCCACCACTCTAAAATGTGGGAATTGTCAAATCAAAGTAGGTAGACAAATTGTATACACACCTCTAGGGTTCATTAAGTTGTTAAGAAAATTATACAAAAATAATAATTCATGAGAAAATTAAAGTAAAAAATAGAAAAATATTAAAAAAAATAGTTTTCATTACATGTTTAGTTTGTAAGATAGTTATACAAAAATCAATTTTAACTTTCATTTTATAAATAATCTTATACTTTTTATAAGATTTATTTTGTACAAAAATATTTTTTTGCAAGAAAAGTGTTATTCTGATATTCTTATTTTTTTTATAACAACTAAACACACGTAAATAAATAAAACGTTTATTATGTTTTCTTTTTTTTTTCGTTAAATGGGTGTTAGCCTATGTTTGGACTAAATTTTTTTAATAGTTTCTAAGTTTTTTAATTTTTTTTTGTAAAAAAATAAGTATCAAATTATATAAAAAAAGTTTAAAAAAATTAAAAAACAAACCAAGTTAAGCCAAATTAGTTGGCTTTTGTTTGGCTTAAAAGCCAAGCTTTTAAGCTTTTGTTTTTTCCCGGAAGATTGCTTGGGGGAAAAGAAAATTTGAAACGGGTCGTTGTGAGGATTGATCCAACTGCCCAAATGAAGTCAGCATCAAGATTGAAAACTTTTCTTTGGCAAATCATTTTCTTCTTATTCTCGTCTTACCTCTATTTAATTTATTAATTTTTAATATAAATGAATTTCACCTCTTTAACCTCTTTTCTTCTAATTTTTCGTATGTTTTAGTTATCTTCTCATAACTTTTTTAACTTTATTTTATTTTTACACCCAGTAAAACTTCATTCTCTCTTATGAAGAAAACAAAAGTGCTAAAAGAAGATAATGCGAAGAGAACTGCTGATTTTGCAAAGAAAAGTTAGATTTATCAAGTTTGATTTAATTTTAAGTTGTATTTTTTGAAAATTTTTACATACTTGAGAATGATAATATTATAATATATATTTAAGAATT
>JAOTRH010000010.1:9656113-9667377 GCA_034768845.1 Heliamphora exappendiculata | reverse complement strand
GGCGCGCGGGCGCGGAGCGCTGGCATTGGCGCGGGCGCGGGCGCGCGGGCGCGGGAATTGGCGCAGGCGCAAGGTGTTGATGCGGGGGCCCGTGGGGCGCCGCCTCACACCTTGTAAAGAGGTGCTTGAAATTCTTGTTAACTTAGCGGGTAATTTATGTTGGGAACCTTCTTCACCTGCTGCCCATCTCAACTGTGCGAGTAATTTCTAAGTTACTGGTGTATTGAGTGCGACTTTGCTATGCACTATTCATGGTGCATCCATTTAAAGAGCAATACATTGAAACTTGGTATTCTTTTAAAAGACAACTACAAGAAATAAAATTAAAAGACCTCCAAGAAAGAGTAGAAGTGATAAATGATGATGAAAAACAATTAATATAAAATTACGTTGTATGCTTGTGTAAAGAAATTAACTGAGCTGAAATTAGCTGAAGATTATAAAACCCATCAAACCAAGATGAGGCATCCATGTTTTGGCTTTTCCCAGATTTGGAATCACATTAGTCTCGTCACAAACTTTTCATATCGAAGTGTTTGGAAAATGTGGCTTGCAAGAAATTCTAACTGACCTGACAGGGAAACCAACCAACCCTTACCATAAGAGAGAATATAATTTGTTACTAATCTAATTTGTTCTCCTATCAAACAATAAAAAACTAATGGAACCTTTTTGTTACTGGCTGACGACTTTCCCAGAATAAATAGATGATGTAGCAAGAATATAGGAATCAATGCAATGGAAAAAGCCAACTGAAAAAAAAAATGCCTTCAATAAACCTTAAATGGACAACAGAAATGCTATGGGCTATGTTAGTCAAATACAGCTGTTGGACGTGATGAGTGTCTAAAATCGCATTCATATAATTCTATGGCCAAGGACACATGAACATTGCAAAAACATATAAATTTCTCAATTTTTTACATTTTGATTAAAACAGTATTCACAAAATCAAGAGAGCATTTCAAGCATAATACGAGAGTTTTACTCATAGTTGTATGCTAAACTCTTATTAGTGAACATATTCGTTGGGTGCATATCCCATTATCTTAGGCTCTTAGCCAAGCGTTGAGTATCCAATATGGGTATTTTATGCATTTATAATGATCCATATAGGACCTGTTATCCGGATATATTAGAACGCAGCAAACAACTTATTATGCCCAACAATATCTAAGCATAAGAAAGCAACAGGTAGTTAAACGGGGAAAAAAAATCAAGAAAGAAAGCTTCAACAGGCTTTACATAACTGACCTGCTTTAAGGAGATTGGGAATGTCAACTTGCCTGAAACTTCAAGGGTTTTCACAATTTCCTTCATGATTTCTCTCCAACTCCGACAAACACCGGCACAAGCAACAACACTCTTCCGAGGAGGCCAAGTATGCTCTGATGCCTCAATCCTCATCAAGACATCCCTCAAAAGCTCAGGAGGCATATTGGCCCAACGACTCTGCTTCAAAGTATCGACTCCGAAAGAACTATCCTGAACCACCCGGTGCCACCTCGAGCTCAACCCCAATCCATTCCCAAACTTCACTTCAAACCCTTTTCTAGAAATGCTCCCAAATTCCGCTTTCATGTCCTGAATTATACTCTTAAAGGGCATCTTAATACCTCCTTATCAGTCTATAAATCAATCAATAACACACACACACACACACACACACACACACACACACACACACAAAATGAATCTACAATAATCCAAACCTTCCAACCTCAAGTCAAAATTGCAGTAAATTCATATAATTTATCGGTAAATAGAAGCTAAAAACCACTGGTCAGTAACATCCATACGCTTCCAAATCCAATGGAGCAACCTTTGATGGAAAGTGGAACATAATCACGTCAGGCTATCAGGCTCCACTAAAAACGTGATAATCAACAAATCATTTCCATCCAACAAATCCACCAGTCCAAGATCAGAAGCTCGCTGAAGAAAGTACACCAACAAATTCGAAAGATCCAAAGAGAATTCAAAAAGAAAAGTCAGTTCCTGAAGATCTATCCCTTCTAACTATCGCAAAGAAAGCCCCAAACCGTTAAAGCAAGAAATTCACCAGCATAATTGAACGACTTCATAGTGATCGCAAAATGTAGATCAAAAGGCCTCGGAGCTGACAAGAAGGTGAGGAAGAAAATTAAAATTTGAGTTTAGGGTACGAAGTTCATATCGATCAACTCTCGATTGTGAGCGCTGATCGTACAAAATGGCTGTCGAGATTAGGGCTTCGTGCGTTGCGATCGGTGTGGCTCTTTCTCGGTGAGGGCGTTCGTCTTATCCGTTTCGAGTCTGAAACTGTCCAGTCCGTCGGGTCTGGATCCGGGTATGGGCAACAGTGTCAAACCAAAAAACGATAAAATTAATATTATAAATTCTCTCTCTCTCGAACTTTGCTTCATATTTAAATATCATTTTCCAATTTTTAATTTTCAATTTGGATTCTTAAAACTTTTATTATCGAAGGATCTTAATCCCGGTTTGGACCGCATCTTAAAACCAAAAAACGAGATAAAATATATAAAAAAATTCTCTTGCATTTTATTTTATATTTAAAAATCATTTTCAATATTTAATTTTGCATTCAGATTCTTAGAATTTTATTAGTGACCGTTTATTTGTGATTCTTTTATTTTCTTATTAAATTTATCTCCTCTTTAATTTTTCTTTATCAAAACAAAATGAAAAATGAAAAGAAAATAATCAAAATATGGGGAAAAAACAAAATAACTCAAATAATTTTATTTACTTTTATTTTAAATTTTAAATTTGATCTTTTAATTAATTTTTTTACTTTTCTAATTCCTTTATAAAAAGGATCAAAAAAATAAAAATAAATCAAATTCACAGATTTTATTAAACTTTAATTTATGTTTGATTATGCCTTGATGGGATGATTAAACCAAAATAGACTGTGTAAACTTATCAATTCATTTTAAACAAAAATTATTTATTTTGTACAATAAAATTTTATTTTTTATATATCTATCAATATTCAATTAAACTAATTCTTTGCATAAATAATCAGTTATGCAAAATCTACAACATTCACATTCGAATCATCATTGTGAACCTTGAAAGTTTTAACCCTATTTAATAACTTTACTTTTTGCTCATTTTTTTGCATGCATCTTGAGCAAACACCGAGCAAATATAAAGTAAATAAAATAGTTATAATTTTGTACAATTTTTATTGTTTCTTAGCTTGACACGTGTAAATCATATTGATTCTTGTTTTGTAGTATTGATTTTAGAAATAAAAAAATATAAATCTTACAATTATAACAATTACAACCTTATATTCATCCACAATTTATTTACTCTCACATTATAGCCTCTTACCTCAACTCTTGTGTAAGTTCCGATATCTAAGAACAGTAGAAGAAAAATAGAAGAAAAACATCTTAGTGCTAACTTGAATTTAACACGATAGAAATATTAGTAGTGTTTGACAAAATTACTATTAATATCTTATAAATTATAACTTGTAACAAAAATTATAAGTATTTAATAAAAATTATAACTTGTAACTAAAATAAATAATAATAATAATAAATTATAACAAAAATTATTAATATTTAAAAAAATGTATAACTTATAATTAAAATTAATAACATAAAACTAAAAATTACTAACAAACACATTCCCAAACACTCCCATCGCCTTATTACCAACGCGTGATATTGTTTTTTAATAGCTAAACCCCATTTTATAGATACGGCGTCCTAATCAAAAGCAATTTAAAAATTATCACATCACCAAATGTTAGTTGCTGATGCTCTATGTCCGTTATTTAAATTTAGAGTCTGTCTTAGATAGGTTTTTAATATTTTGCCTTTTTTAAGTTTCCGAATTATCCGTGTAAAGATGGTAAACAAATATGTCAAAATCAATAGATATAAATCTATTAGTTTACCAATCTGGTAAAAAGAGAATGGAAGGAAAATCACTAAAAAGAAAAGTAGGCAACAAAGCCGTCAGTGCATCAATGGCTCTTGTGGTTGTCCGAGAAATATGGAAAATCCAAATCCAAAAAATTATTCAAAATTTTAAGGTGTCGAGAGAAAATCCGCCATACACCGTCCCCACACATCCTACATTCTATTTCCTATTAAACTGAATAAAAATAGAAGATCACTCAATTTCACAGAAGATAAATACATCAATGCTTCCCAAAAGCCACCATGACCCACCACCTCATAAACATGTAATGCCCTCACCAAATAATTAAAACAATGAATGTAGAAAGATTTTGAAGAATTGACATGTAAAGAGCACTTTATACGTGAAAAATGAGCTGAAGCTATTGCTACTAATGGCTGGGAAGAGATTTCACGTCAAGCTTCGGTAAAATTAGCGATTATGCCCAAAGTAGTGCATCGAAGCCAAACTCCGAATTTGAAACAGGACTGTCTCCAAAGTCCTGATGATCCGTGAATTGGTTGTCTCCCACGGGATCCGCGTAAGGCTCCAAAAGATCGGAAGATCTTTCAGATGGAATGCCATAATCTTTTAGAATGCGAGATGAGGTAGCAGTGGCCGCCTCCCTTACCAAAACGGCAAGGTAGTTGTCTTCAAACTCAAAAACTAGATACTTGTCCTTGCATGCTAAGTAGCAACAGAAAAAAACCGTGAGCAGCAGAGTAATTCGGATTGAAAGATCTTAACAGATAAAAGAGCCGGAGCTTACAATCAACCAGATGAGCTAAGTGATGAATGTTCTTTATTCGTGTCCCATTGAACTTCAAGACCTGCCATAATTTTATTTGTAAATGATGTGTATGAATTGCCAATCTGTTTCAAAGTTGAAAGAGTATATTTTTTAAATTTAAATACGCTAGGGGGAAAATGGTAATCTTGCAGCCAGGGGTAAAAGGGTAATTTAGCAAGTGGTAACAACTAACTTGCCTGCTGATTACCCATATCCTCGTATCCAATATTTACTTCATTTGCCAAGACCTTGGACAGAATAAGAAGATTAGCAATTTAGCAGCAATACAAGTTTCTATGAAGAGATGAGAAAGATCAAATAAGCAAAATCATATATCATAGCAAGAAATTTTTTTTTTTCAGTTTACTTACTGTATCCCTTATAAACAATTCAGGAGAGAGAGGGAGAAGGAGAAAGAGAAAGAGAGAGAGAGAGAGAGAGAGAGAGAGAGAGAGAGAGAGAGAGAGAGAGAGATTATGTGAAATGGTTTTCTTTGGACACAAAAATACAGAGCTGTTGGGATTCATAGGGTTCACGCGGAGTCTCACTTTAATAATCTAAACCGTTCAATTTTGTAGATCTCATGCTGCAGATCATCTATTTAAGTTGATAGGATGGTGTTAAGTGCCGAATAGATTATATTTGTCATGAAAAAAAATGAACAGTGTGGTCCATGTATTGTTCATTTTTTTATTAAAACAAATATGATTTGTTCAAAAACTTAACAATATCCAATCAATTTAAATTTTTGCACAGATGATCTCCACACTAGGGTCTACAACATTAACAGTCTAAATCATTAAAGTGGGACCCCACGTGGGCCCCAACAGCACCCTGCTGTTATGAACCCCAGAAGCATAAAGCTCAACCCCACCGAAAAGAGAATACATGTGCACAGGGATTATCAAGTTTCCTAACTCCCATCATCTCAACATCTCATACCTCCCATCATCTCAATATCTCATGTCTATGGTTTTAGGACAAAGATGTGTATAGCTACCTGCGATAGTATCACAATCTGTTCCCCTTTAAATCTTGCCAATGAGTAGCGCGCCTTTGCCAGTAGTTTCAACTAGTAGAAGAAGTGAAATGACAAATTAGCTTTCAAAATGTAAAACAATCAACGGTTAATACATTAGATTGATAGTAACTTCAGGCTAAGGGTGTCACCAGTTACTCTTAAGTCTTAACTTACCCCTAAGCTGTCCTCACATTCCTCTCTGTAAATTTAAAAAAAGAAAAAAGAGAAGAAGACTAATAACTGAGCTTGTCTATGCATTAGCAATTGACACACAATGTGCTAAGGTAATCAAATGTTGCTTTAGGTGGCCCAGATATAATAAAACATACTCAATGAGTGGTTCTGAAAGTGGTGTAAACACCAAACCAGCAACTATTAAATACGAAGGCTGACCTTCTTCAATGTGATATGGAACCTTGACAGGAAAGCATAAGCGGCCAAAGGAATTAGTATCAAAACAGTGCAAGTCACAAAACTCACATTACGAAAAAGAATATAGTAACAAAGAATTAGCATCATTACACGTTCAAGTTTCTCATTGCATACCAAATGAACACGTGGATTTAGAACTGCTTGAACCTTCATAAAAGCTCCTGCTCTAATAATCCCAAGCTCTGCTACATCACCTGCAAATCTGAACCTGAACGGCATTAGATCTAATCTTCGGATGAAAACTACCAATTTGTGCACCTTGGAAGCATAAAAGAAATTGACATCAATTTGGAAAACTGGAGACCAAATTATGATAAAAAAAATCATCATGAAATGCAAGCACGGTCATAAGCATATTTCCAGCGTAACGGAAGAACTAGAACAAGAGAAGAGCCACCTTACTCCATTGACTTAAGAATTGCTTACATCTTCTCTAATGAAAAGAAAAGCACCAATGGAAGAGGTACAAAAGCGGTGTTTGGAATAGCTTTCTTTCGTCTTTATTGAACCTTTTTTTAACTTCAATCAAAATATTTATACTTTTTAGATTATTCTCATAACGAGGAATCAGAAGAAAGAAATTCTTAGCAGAAATAGAGAAAATGTTTCCAACCAAAATACGGATTATGCACGTCTTTGGTGAGTTTTTTAAGAATTTTCCTTTTTTCAACTCTTTTGAGTTCTCGTGATGATAACAATCGGAAAAGTAGAAAAATTTAGACCCAAATATGAAAAAGAAAATTCTAAAAAGTATGAAAAAAGAAATTTAGGAGAAGTTGTACAAACAATCCTACAAAGAGGATATTAAATTGTTATTTAACAACTTATCTAAAAGCTTAAGCTGATAGAGAAATAAATAACTTTATTTTTTATCCAAAAGCTTAAGTTGTTAGAGAGAGGATATTAAATTGTTATTCATAGTTTAAACTTCTAGAGAGGGATATTTTTATTATTTATATCCTCAATACGCTCCCTCACGTGTGGCTCGACTCTACACCATAAGTCAGCAAAACACGTGCAAATATTTTTTAAATTTCTTTGATGGACAGCGAGGCTTGAACAGAGGATTTATTGTCTGCTTTGATACCATATTTTGTTATTCACCAACTCATCTAAAAGCTAAAATTATTAGAGAGAGGAGAAGGGTAACTTTATTATTTATATCCTCAACAGAGGAATTTCCAGCAAACCATACTATAGGTATTTCTATGTCATAGCAAAATAGTTGGATAGACACAATACAACGGTGACACAGTGTCGTCAATGGGAGATGTACACAAGCCGAATGCCAAGACGGCAATAGAAGTGTTGTTACGCAAAAGAGTGCCCACATTTAAATGTTAGTTAAGGACCGGTCAAACACAGTGTTTTAAGGCACTAAAATGAGCAGCAAAATTCAAACTAAAATACAATTTCTTTACAGTGAGTCAAATACTTTACTTTTTACTAATGAGATAGCGAAATGCAATGCGTTCACTTGATCGGAATGGTACCGTTCCTTCACATCCTACATGAACTCCATCAAAGCTTACAATCACATCCCCCTGAAAAAACATGAATATACAAAATATTATTCCACATCTTCAAGCATTAATAAAATAATAAACATAATTTTAAGTGACTACGAAAAGCTAGAGGCCCCAAAAAATTGTACAGTTGGGCAACAATATGAAATAAGGAGGGAAAAACTCAAAATATAATACTGCAAGAAGCCTAATAGGCTAATACACATTAATATGTAGACAAGAATACTTTGCATGATGCTATCCCCTAACTCCTTTTGGTAACTTTTTGTGGGATCCATCTTCAGCCTAACCTGCCATCGAATTAGCATCCCCGTCATGATTGTCAGATGTGCATCTATTTTAATTTTAAACTGAAAAATGCAAGCCTAAGGATGTGATAACTACAAATCCAATCAACTTAACACTCAGGGTGCATGGCAAGCACGCTAGCACTTTATCAAAAGGTGAACATAGCAAAATCTCTTTCCTTAGAAAGTTATAGCAATAGAAAATTTAACACGAAGTGAAAGTTGATCTGGACCCCTATCTTTCCACAAATATGTTAAAAGAGAATGGCTGGAGTCAATCTTGAATTGGTTTTTGTTTTTTATTTCTTTTAATTAGCTATGGTAGGAGGAGATAGGAATGCTGTAAGTTGCAGCGATAAGACACAAACCCACGCATCATACATGGAACGACCCACGCATCATACATGGAACGGGAGCGACTCATTCACCAAGCCAAACCCTTAGTCTTCAATGTGGATTTGATAAGGATCAATAATTTTGAGCCAAGTCATCCATACTTTTACACAGAATCTAGAAGCATTGGTAGCGTTCAGGGAGCTTTTCAAAAGAAATTTCTTGCATGGGACTTTTACAATAAAATTGCATATTTGATAAACTTATAAAGACGGGCTTTTGGAAGAAGTATCAAAGCCAGTTTTGGAAAAACTACCCGGTGTAGCCATCAGAATTGGTTTCTCAAGAAGTTAAGAAACCATTTAAATAAAGGATGGTTGAACTACAAAGTTTTATCTTTAAAACACGAATAACTTATATTTCGCCTATTCTTTACTTCGTTTGCAAATACCTAGCATTAAATATTTATGCATGTATACAAATCGACACATCTTGTATCAACACATATTCCTACACATCAAACTGTATATCCCATAGATTTAAATGCCTGCCAGTTCGTACCGGATTTAGAGACCAGTGACCACTGATTCGGTTACACCCCGGTATATTCACATATTGAACCGGATGGTACACGCTACGAACCGGACTGTACCAATTAAAGTCCGCTACAAACAACCAAACCGGCCGAGTCACCTCAAATTTTTTTGACTAATTTAATAATTATATATGCAGCATTGGATAGCCACGTGAGTTGTGGATTGTGGTTATGTTACCCTTGGAAAACAGACAATGAATGAGGACTTTTAAAAGGCCGGGGTGGTTTCCCAATTCCTTGCCTCTTCGACGTGGGATTACCAGATTAGTTAAATGGTTATATATATTGGGTAGCTGGGATTCTTTCCGGTTAATTTTTCAATGTGGGACTGTTGAATAATAGTACTCTTAACAAATTACTTGGGTAATAGAAAATGCATAGTATTTTTTTTTAATTCTTAGAAAATGCAAAGTATTTTTTTAATTTCTTTTATCCACAACAATAAGTAACATTCTTTTGATATAACAACAATAATTAAAATACGAAAATACAAATAAAATAGTTCAAAATTTAAGTTTTAGAGGGTTTGCTAAAGATTTTAAAATTTTCACGATTGCGACACCCGATTCCTGATACATATCACCGATACTTCCCGATAACGTTACACCGGGACCGTTACCGTTACGTGTCCCGATACTGCTATTTAAAACCATGGTATATCCCCATGGAAGCCTGCAAGTGCATATGTAGATGACTATTGCAATTGCCTCAACAGAAAATTGCCGCCACCATGACATGACAAAGTAAAACTCACGCATCATACACGAATGTAAAAAATCTCCTAATTCTTCACAACATAATTACACTTCCCATATGTAACCAATTAATAATACCATATCTTCCAAGTAACACAATCTCTCTCTCCCAGCCATACTGATCGGAAGCTTTTCTAAACAAGAATGTTTATTTTGCTTCCCCCCCTCTCTCTCTCTCTCTCTCTCTCTCTCTCTCTCTCTCTCTCTCTCTCTCTCTCTCGTGTCAGTGAATGTAAATCTGGATAATTTTTTTACTATTGCGCCATTCCCTCTCCCTTTATTTTATTCTTTTAACTTTGTTAGATGAACAAGATCTTGCAAATCAATTTCAATCTGGTGTATTTTGACTTTGGTTGCAGAAATTTGTTTGAGGGGGTGGGGGGGGAGTAGACAGATTTAGGTTTCAACTATAAACGAGGGCTACATTATGACCATTTATCAATTTGGATTGTAGAAGACAATAAAAGTGTGAAGAAAAATACATATTAAGGGTGTAAAATAGATAAGGTGTGTTCACCAAATATATTTCTCTTCCAACTTCCTTTTGGGGAAGGAGTCCCTGAAAAATCCTTAAAAAAGAAGGGCTTCCTGCAGTCAAAAGCTACCTCAGACATACCAAATTGTTCACAGTAGTGCTTGACTTACAACAGCTAATTTAAGCAGTTTTAGGGAACTTTCCGTGTGTATTCCTTAAACCTTATAACTCTCCTATTCTGGCCCTGCATTTTATTTAGTTCTACTGATAACAAATTACAGTTTTAAATTGATAGAGTTGCACTTCATTTTCATAGTACCCCTAAAAACAAGTTACAGCTTTAAATTGAGAGAGTTTTCAAGTTCCAACTAGTGGAAACATAGATCCATTGGACAATGTTGAGCGGCATTGCGACAAGCAAAGTGCAAGTTTGTTCTCACAGTGATCATACTATGAATGCATATCAAATGGTCAAAGTTTTCTAGATAAATACCTCCTTCAACACATTACTAGCATCAGAAGTGGGCTCAACTCTTCTCACAAGAACACCCTGCACAAACAAGATATAATAGAAGAGTGAAAATAATGATAGGATCACATTTACACGATAAGAAAAGAGAAAATGGAGCAATATCATATTATTTTCACCATGAGAAAAGCAATAAAATAAAATAAGGCGGCCTGAGACTGATCCAATTGCATGCTTTACGTAATCCATATATAACAAACCAAACGACTGCTCAATTCAACCAGAAACTTAAAATATCAAAGCACTGAAGATTAGTAAGACGTCTTTTTTATTGCCATCCAGATATAAGCCATGTTAACCCTATGTAATATAAATATTAAATAATTTTCATGTCCATTAATTTTTCCATATGAAAATTTGATTTGGATGATGAGTTGATATTGTTTGTGTTGTCTCTAAAATGGTTGGATGTTTACCTCAATGCATATGTAATTTAATTTTCTTTGATATATAGATAACTTTATGGTTGCAATCATAATTGAAGAATTTTACTAGTGTTCAATAAATTGAGTTTTAGCCTTTTGTTGCTTGAACATGTTTAACATAAAATTAGAAGAATTTATTTTTGTAAATTTGACTATAGCTAAGACTACTTTT
>JAOTRH010000010.1:9602864-9653067 GCA_034768845.1 Heliamphora exappendiculata | reverse complement strand
CAAATAGTTATTCACATTTCAAAAATTCAGGTTGATTTCATACTGGAAGTAACTGGATAGGAGAGTGCTAAAGGTTTGTCATTTTTCTTTTCCTTATTTCGTAAAAAGGAAAAATCTTCGAAATGAAGAAGATGATGTTCAATAGAACCTTTGCTACCTTAAAGCCCACCACAAGAGAGAACTTTCTTTATGCTAAAAAATATTACGTTTTCAACAGCTAACTATCGGTTCAATCAGAATCTAGAAGAAGGCAAAGACCATCAACACCATTACATATTTACAACAAGGAGAGCAGTGGCGAGGGCACAATTTTGATTAGAACGAGGTTTTTTTTTTATAATCAAGCACAAAGAGTTATCAAATCTTAAAAGTCTTGCATGAGAATATCAAAATCAATTCCATTGAAATTTTTTCTCTCTATGTATAACATTAATCTATTAGTAAGATTAATGCCAAAGTTAGGAGCAAGTAAATTAATGAATATGTTTTGTCTCTGCCAGTTTCTATCATGCGATTTCATGATTAAGTATCAAGCTGATCATTAATTACCATCAACTCCACATAAGAAAAATCTCTTGAATAATAGAAAAATATGTTAAGAATTTATTTATAATATTAATTATATTAAATTCCATATATTTTTGTGGCAATCCAAGTTGTACAAGTATTATAAAACTCCTGGTTAATTTAAGACTCTTGTGGTTGAATGATTATAGAACTCCTAAATTATTTGATTTAGTTAAGTCATTTATTCGATTGAAACTCCAATTGCCTGGTTTTGAAGCTTAGATAAAGGACTATAATCCAGCCACAAAAATTAACTTATGCACTTCAATAATTAGATATTCTAAAGCAGATCAGAAGTTCCTTTCAAGTTTCAAAAATTTCGAGATTGTTCGTATTCAAATTAAAAGGTGTTCTAAATTTACCGACAGAGGATTCTGCCGATGCGAAAGTATTGAGGATTCAATACTT
Organism: Heliamphora exappendiculata; assembly: GCA_034768845.1. Lineage (NCBI taxonomy): Eukaryota > Viridiplantae > Streptophyta > Magnoliopsida > Ericales > Sarraceniaceae > Heliamphora > Heliamphora exappendiculata. Next base: position 9,652,092 of record JAOTRH010000010.1, on the reverse strand, counting down.
GTGAAATTTCAAGAATTCATTACTGCGGTAATCAAACGGGAAACGGTGCACGTGGATTCGGCAAAATAGCTTAAGGCGTTTGGATTGAGGATTAGATCAAAATCTATAAGTGCGTGTCTTGTGAACTGTTCAATTGGTTAGTGCTTGATTTACCTGGACTAAAATTAGTCATGTGATTTTTTACCCAAATTAAGTTTTTCACGTAAAAAATCTCGTGTATTAAGTTTGGATATTTGATTTTTTACTTCTCGCATTCCACGACATAGATTAATTATAAACGTAAAAAGAATAATTTTTTAGTTGTTTTGATTAAAAAAATATATAAATAATATTTTCAATTGGTATCGGAGCGAGTTTATTTTTTTTCATAAATAATTATAATTTTTTATTTAAAAAAATGATAATTTCTCTAAAAAGATCAAGTTAATAGAAATCATTTGAAAATCAATTTAAACTAGATATATTATAATCCAAGCCAAAATTCAAATGCTATTCGAAAAACAGAGAGTCCCAAACTAAACATATCTATCTTTTTTGTGTATGTCCTGAAAGTAACGCTAAAAAAACACCATGAAAAATCTAAGGAGGCAATCACATGAAACTGTTTTTTTTGAAAAATAATGTTCATAAACTGCCCCTTTTATTTTTTATTTAATTTTTTTAATTTTTTAAAATTTAACAACATTATAATAAAATAAATCATTTTGACATTCAAACAAAAATATATATAAATCAATCAATGAAGATTAAAGTTTATTAAATTTTTAAAACAAAAACGAACTTAAAGTTGAATGTCACGAGGAAATTAAAAAAAAACTTAGGCTGTTTACTATATTTTTTTTTCAAATTTTGGATTCAATCCTTATGTGTGATCGATATTTCATGAAACATATTTGAATATTTTTAAGATTTTTTGCGATTTTAAAATCAAATCGAATAAATTCTCAATGTATATCTGTTGAAGAAAGATGAAAGTTCCTCCTAAAAAAGAACTGTATATAAAAAAAATATTTATGCTTTTATTCGACGGCTGTCACACTAATACGAACGAAAGAGCAAGATTCGCATAGATAGTCATTTCCTGAAACATGTTCGTACGGCAACATAAGTGACAGTTTTCACACTAAAACGAACGAGAAAGCAAGATTTATATAAGTAGCCATTTCCACGTGCATGCCAAAAAAATAACATAAATATCGACTTTCACACTATAACAAACGAAAAAGGCAAGGTTCATATAGGTAGCCATTTCTGTAAGAATTTTATAGCACAACCAGTTCTCAATGAGAAAGGCCCAGTTGATAGATAAACAGATGAGGGTGGTTGTAGACATCAACATCAACATCAACATAGGGATCCTATCACCATTGTCAATAAAAAAGTGTTCTTTAAAAAACATTCAAAAAGATTCCAATGAAAAATTTGAACACAAGTTCGGATATCTTTTATTTGAAAAATAATCAAGTAGACTCAAATTATGAATTTTTAACTTCTTACCGACAAAAACCAATAAGTTAGTTTTTCATTTTAACTTATTTCATAAAAATTGATTAATCGAGTTTTACAGATTTTAAAAATCAAAAGAACTACAAAAAAATTATATATATATATATATATGTAATCTTTTTTTTTTTTGCTTTTTTTAAAAAAAAAATAGATAAACATTATTCCAAAACACATGTTCCAGTTAGAGTGCCTCCAAAAATTTGACAACAAGGCGATTTTTTAAGGCACTATGAACTGGATTCCCTATCAGGTCTGAGTTTCTAACCCATACAGCTCGAGTGTTAGATAAAAGATATCATGGGTGTGCTGGGTTTGTAGCCAAAAATAGCTTTCTGCTAGTTGGCCGCTCAAGCGCGTCTTGGGTCCGCTCGAGCATTCGACTACCAGTGTGCTATTTCGTCTCTCTACCAGTTGTCCGCTCGCACGCGCAACTGTCAGAGAGTTTTTTCATGCAACAATCTAATTTAGTCATGCAATTTTTCAGATTTTCTTTCATACTGATACGAAAACAGAGATTTCAACTTTTTGCTTGAATCAGGATTGCATAAAGAGTTCTTTTGAAAGACTACAGCTTGAAGATTATGTATTTCGCGTAGTTAAGAGTTTTTGCATTTATCTAGAATTGCCAAGGGGGAGATTGTTAATAATTTATTTACAATATTAATTATATTAAATTTCATATATTTTTGTGGCAATTCAGGTTGTACAAGTATAGTAAAACTCCTAATTGGTTTAGAACTCTTGTGGTTGAATGACTATAGAACTCCTAAGTTATTTGATTTAATTAAGTCATTTATCTGAATTGTAAGTCTTTGTTGGATTAGGACTCTTTTATCAAAATATTATTCAGGCTAGCGGACCCCAAGCAGTCTTAATTCAATTAAAACTCCAATTGCCTGGTTTTGAGACCTATATAAAGGACCATAGGCTAGCCGCGAAAATTAACTTCTGCACTTCAACAATCAGAGATTCTAAAGCAGATCAAAAATTCCTTTCGAGTTTCAAAAATTTCGAGATTGTTCGTATTCAACTTAAAAGGCGTTCTAAGTTTACCGACAGAGGATTCTGCTATTGTGAATGTATTGAGGATTCAATACTTGGTGAAGTTTCGAGAATTCATTGTTGCAGTGATCAAGCGGGGAACGGTACACGTGGATTCGGCAAGATAGCTTAAGACGTTTGGATTGAGGATTCGATCAAAATCTGTAAGTAGGTATCTTGTAATTGTTCAATTGATTAGTGCTTGATTTACCTGGACTAAGATTAGTCCTGTGATTTTTTACCCAAGTTGAGTTTTTCACGTAAAAATTATCGTGTTGAGTTTGGACGTTTGATTCTTCACTTATTGCATTTCACGACATAAATTGATTAAAAACGTAAAAAAAAAAAAATTTTTAATTGGCTTGATTAAAAATATAAAAATATTTTTTTCAAAATATAAGTATCAAACTGATCATTAAGTACCATCAACTCCGCATAAGAAAATTCTCTTAAATAAAATTCAGTAAGATGAATCAATTTTTCATTGTGTTGTATATTTATGGGGTATAATGTAATTTTGTAGAAGAATATTACCAAATCCAGATTCTGATATTTTGTCACAAATCCATGTCATAGTCATTGCACCACACACCAAAAGAAAACTCGTCAACATCACATGCTTCACCCTGCAAATGCCACATAAAGCATATCCCCTTTATAAGAGACCAATCTGAAACAAGCTAATATCTCATCATTATCATTATTTACTAAACAATTTGCTAAAATTGAGTGATGCTAGGGCATTAATCAAGATAAATGAAACATGTTTGGCCTGAAAAGTAGAACTTGTATAAGATCACAAGGAGAATGCCATTTCAACAGCACTTCCCATGATAATTGGCAAATCTGAAGCTACAAAAAACCAACAAAAAAAATAGTAGTCCAAATCAGCCTAATCAGTCCAAAGATATCTGAAGAAAAATAAATAAGAAAATGAAAAACTCCACCAGGCAAGTTTTGCAGTCTCCAATAATATTTATCAGTAACTAGTTGTGGCTCATCAAGATGGGAATAATCTCAAAAGGTTGGCTAGAGTTTGGCAGCTCATTGACTAAGAAGCACTACCATTACTTGGAAATAAATCAAATAATTTGATTCAAAAGGGAAACAAAACAGTTTTCCAGAACAAGATAACCCACTAAAAACACTCTTTTTAGATATCCAAAGAATAATTGATTCAACAAATCAAAATTGAATGAAGTAACTTGCCTACATGAATTGAATAGAAACAAAACTAGAACATGGCCGTTCATGAAGATCTAACAACCAAATGCTGAGGGCAATTTCCAAACTCGCTGCATTAAAGCTTTGTGAATGTTGTCAATCACAACATTATATGTACTAGGACAATTGATGTGTAAATAAACTTAGCAGCACATTGATAAGACATAACTAACATGACAATGCAATAGTAAAATGCCATGCTGGGGCCATATTGAAAACAAAATATCCAACCACATAATGCACAGCGTATACAGAGGAAAGATCTTTGATAAAGTCTGGTTACATAAGCGACATGAAGCACCTATTTTTATGGGGTCGGGAAAACATTGATGAATATGAGATTCATGTAACAAATTACCTGTGACTAGCTGCATAGATGGAATATGGAAGAGAATAACAAGCCAGAATTAAAGCCTCCAGAATTGCAAAGCCAAGTGACAGCCACCATCTGGAGAGAGAGAGAGAGAGAGAGAGAGAGAACAAAAAATGATTCATAGGGATTGCAACCTTCGAATATAATGACCAATAACAGAATCGACTACAAATAAAAATAGCAAGGACTCGTCTCACTGCTTGAGATGAATAACTACACACACATATAACCCTTAATCTTCTCGTGACCATCCAAGCCTTCTTTTCGCAGCTTTACTAAGGAGGGAACAAGGTGACAAAGCACCTGCAACCATGATGGATGATGATATACTATTACTGCCAAATGGAAAACTCAATAGTAAAAAGAAGAAAGATTAACTACAGAAGACAATCAAGGATGGAAATAATAAACATGACTGGAGAATATTTGGAAGAAAGCATGTAATCAGTAGCATTCTACTTCCAAGTAGGGGAAGCACATATCTCAGAATCTGCAAGAAAAATATAGAAGCGAACGATGGACAAGTTGAATTGTTTAACCAGGGAGTCCCCTCACCCTGTCCTTTTTGGACAGCAGTACTTCCTACTTATGCACACAATCGCCCATAAAAGATGTGCATTGGGTAAACAAAAATGGGAGAAAAACAACATTGACCAATCTGCAATAAGGTATAGCCTTTATGAAGAAACAGTTTATCTGGAGTTGCCAACAAAGCTTCTCTGAACCGATGACATGAAACTAAGATTTGAGACGTCTATAGATTTCATTACATATTATGGTATTGCCGCCTAAATTCTGCACGAAGTAACAAATTGTGCAGCAAATATGAGCTGAATATCACACATAGAAAGGAAGTACATGCACAAATTACTGATAAGCTTATGATGCTTATACAGTTATACTACAATCCAAAAGAGCAATAACTGTCATAATGCTTACATGGAAATACCCTTAGCAGCTTGAAAAGGCCAAGGAACGATCCCAAAAACAAAAACAAGAAAACAATAATATTATAATAACCTACGAATATAGGTCTTATATGCTCAATCCAAAGAGAAATCGCAAATCCTTCATGTTTAAACAAAGTCATCTAGGTGTGCATTAGTGCTTTAAAGCAAGTTTACAAAATAGATCACTGGGATACAAATAACCTTCTTCTGCCTCCTTGTGATTGTACTATTGAACACCACCAGAATGGAGTGACAAAAAAATAAATCAAATAAATAACAAAAACACCAAATCAGTAAGGACAGCCACCATAGAGTTTTAATTAATGGACAAAAAAGTGGAATCCTGAGTGCAGGAAAGCAGCAGACCTGCATGAGAATTGATGCTGCAATCTGAGGACTGATTCCAAGTTGGAAAAGGGAAAGTTTAAGTTCTGCGGTGAAATCACCAAGTTCATCTGCCAAAAGCAATGCATGAATAAGTTTTCAAGAGAAGAAAAAAAGGAAAAGAGAAAAAACAGAACTCTTTCGTTATAGAATCCAGCCTCAAACGAGAACAACACGGTCAATACAACAGCTCCACCTTATCTATTTAAAAAACAAACAAACAAAACTCCAGCATTCCAAAGTCAACCATCACCATTCAGGCCTAGCAAGTAACTATTGCAGCCTCAGATTGACAATGCAAGTCCCTCAAAAGGAACTGTCATATTGTAGAATACATTATTCCAAGAAACGTGTTGACTAAAGAAATGTTTCTTATGACGCTCTCCACTATTAAAGCTTCTCACATTGTCCCTCAGTCTCCCAGAGAAAATTAGCTGTAGTACTGATTCGTTAACTTTTTCTACAAATTCTCCAGAGATCAACAAACACATTTCCATCTCGGTATCATGTTGATCTGAACATGTATCTCCTTCGAAGTAAAGAAGTAAGATAAGATGAGACGAGAAAGCTGACAGAAGTTAGTATAAAATCATTACTTCTATTACAGAATTCTAAAGATCATTCAGAATTATTTTTATTGCTACCTCCACTAACTGTCATGCAAGTTGCCATAGACTAAATATATTGTCAAACATTCATTATTTAAAGTCCTTTCCCTCAAGAAAAGAGAAAGTGATGTTGACCCACATCTTTGAAGATTTTATTTTGCATCTGTAATTCTATATCCAAGATAAGCCAAAAGGCGCTAAGAAGAAAATAGTACAATTCGGAAAATTTTATGTGTAGGGATGAAAACCGAGCCGATCAGCTCAGGGTCGATTCCAGCTCAGCTAGACTTTAGGCTCGCTCAAGCTTGTTTGTCTTGGATTGCCCCACCTCGTCCATTGAGAGGCTCCTTTGTATGGTTTATAAAACTCAGTTTCTCCTTTCCTTAACACTTGCGTTTTAAGAAGTTGTGCGGGCTGAGCTTTCAACTTGATACCAGAGCTAGGTTGCTCTCCTCCCAGTGTGTCGAGTATCTGATTACTAAGTTCAAAGGGTGTTTTGAATTATCCCACATCACCCATTGAGAGGCCTATCTATATGGTTTATAAGACTCAGTTTCTCATTTCCTTAATACCTGGGTTTTAAGTTGTATGGGTTAGGCTTTTCAACCGTTTGGTTATAAGATGTGCCAATTTTCAGAAGCTTTTTGATACCATTAAAAATTACAAAAATGAGTCTAAACAAAGATGTGTTCGAATCAAGAGGCTCCTAAACAAGATGGTTTGCCTCTTCATTTCATTAAATCTGTACATTTGTGGTGTTTGGCATTGTTGAAACTAATTTCTTATAGATTATAACTGAAGAAATAGTAATTATAACTTATAACAAAAATTGTGAATGTTTAAAAAATATGCTAACTTGTAGCTAAAAGTAATTATTTATAAAATACATAAAAATTATACCTTGTAGCCAAAGTTGTGAGTGAAAAAAAAATTATAACGTATAATTAAAATTAATAGCAGAAAATTATAAACTATAATCTCAACCAAAGACAAACACCGCCATTATCTCTTTCCACCAGTTTCAAAAGCTTTGGAAAGAGAACCATACAATGTTAGGGAAGGGATTCCTATGGAATCCACACAGAGAAATCTAGAGTGCACTTCCACAATATGGGGTTCAATTGCTATGACTTATGATGATTTTCTATCAATGAGTTTCTAGTAGGATTTCGCCACCAATTGTGCAACAAAGCTATTTCCATAAATTCCATCTCTTTTCTTTATTTTGGAGGAAGAAGTGCATACAATGGCCTCTGCAGCACACTGATCTCACATATTTCCGAATACATTTGTTTATCAACAAGGATTATATTTAATATTTGAGTTGTCTAAGAAAACGAGCGCCAAAAGGGGCAAAACCCTTACAAAATCATATGAAGTCAAAAAACTAAACCCAAAAATTGAGCTTACATATAAAATATGCAAGGGTTAAAGAGGATTCAAAAAATTCCTTTACACCAAATATCAAACCTATACAAAAGACTCACTTAAGCTCATGTGAAGAGACTACTACATTTTCAAGGAAGAAGCAACTATGTAAGATTTGTTTAAATGGGTGAATTGCCAATAAATTTGCAGTCCAGTCTTTGACTCCATTTCTTTTCTTCACACACACAACAATGATTTAGGAAGAAGAATAAATTTCAATCCAATATTTGTCTCTCAACATTCCCATTTGTTTCCCTTTACCAGCATCACGTGATGGAGCTGCCTGTGTTCCTTACTAGTAAATAAATAAATAAATTAGTTGGTTCTTGCTTATCTCACACACACACACACACACACACACACACACACACACACACACACACACACACATTTATTTAGGTTTTATTTGATCTCTTATTTCATTCTGGAGGTCACCAGATGTATATTTTTTATTTTTTGTCTCCTCATATATTGTCGGCTAAACTCTAAAGCATTTCCTCTGTTTTTCATTATTGGTAATATTAGATGCAATGAAAAATGAAGAGTGGTTACCGTATGGAATTGTTTATAGAAAATGTACAACCAAAAATTTAGTAGAATGCAGATCATTTTTTTCCAATAAGTAAATGCATATTGAAGTGAATGGTATATAATATGTACAAAACAATTAAAAGTTATAACTATGCATTACTTACCAACAGATCCTGAAACAAAGCTAAGGTAATCCTCTGGTATCAACCTTCTATCAAACCCAGGCAGCGGAATAAAATAACCAACCCGGCTGATAACAATTAATGCAGCTGTCACAAATAACCTCCGCCGTATTTCACTCTTGAAAAAAGATTCAGCAGCATTATTGAGGACAGAACCAAGGTGTACAAAGTCTAAAAATCGATTTTTAAACATATTAGGCTTGGACTGCAAGGTTCCAAAGTTATCCATATCATGTGAACCTGGTAAATATTTCCCGTCATCAGTTTTTTGCCAAATAAGATCCGGATTTTGAGATGCAGCCAATGTTGACCCAACATTCAGATAGTCACTTCGGAGCTCATTTGAAACATTAATACAAGATCTTTTATTTTCTTTTGGAGAGAAGGATCCATTTAATAACACAAGATGCTTCCTGCTGAAACCTGAAGAATTTATCTTGAGGGCAGTGTATTTTTTAGCATAGAATGGATGAAACAACTGCAAATTGCCTGTATGCCAGAGAAAAGTTACAAATTTTCCAAATGCAAATCTGTACAGGATGAAAATTTCCTAGCAAAGCAGAAATGGGATCATGGTATTAGGCCAAGCTATTTTCTGAAAGGCGCAAAAACATTGTGTAATAAGACTCCTATAGAGCAGCTACACAACTCCTATAAAGAGATTCAACGCACAATGTTTTAGAAATTACACCATCTAGTTCAAAGGAGGTAAACCCAATGGTGCTCAAAGAAAACCACAGTGCTCAAAGAGAAACTGTTACAATCAATCTAAAGACACCATTAGAGAGTCAGTGATTGATTATACTATTTTTACATACTTAACAACCTCCATTAAGGATCCTGCAGAAAACTTCAACCACTCCTTCCAAATTCTCCAGAAGAGCTTGAGGGCATGATTTAATCTTTTTATTTTCCTAAAGACCTTCAAAGGGAATAAACTATTCTTTGATAAATCATAAGCTCTGAAGTGTACAGCTTATTCTTATCTTATTGTTAGATAGAGCTAGAAATTAAGAATGTGGCAGAAAACCCTTTGAGCCTGGATGCATCATAGATGGAAACTAAATTCACTCAAACCAAAAATCAATTTAATAAAAAGTTATATTAGATGAAATCATAGAATATAAGACCAATTGAAGAAAAATTTACATGAGATAAAAATCACAGAATAGAACAGTTACAGTTTGGATCACTCATTGCAAACCCAACTTTTAGAAATGAGGTGTAATAGCAAAATTTAGTCAGATAAATTGCACTGTAACATCAGAGCTGGGACAAATCATTAGAAATAGAAAACATGAAAATAAAAATGTCATTGTTCCTGGTTCCGTGAATAACTATAATCCATGGGCCACTTATTCCACTTGACCAGCTTCTCTGAAAGTTAGTCCATGAGAGCACTGCAAAAGGAAAATCTAACAGTGTTTGGAACCAAATCTCCTTAGAAATTGAATTTCGAACTGGGAAAGGGAAGGAATGGGTTTCTAAGGGATTCTATTTTGTGTTTGGGACTGCATGGAATTAAAATGAAAGGACTTCATTGTTCCATTTGCCCCAATTGGATTGATAGTAAAAGTACTCTACAAGGAACTAAAATGAAATACCAAGCCATGAAAATTAACAATCCAGAAGAATTTGACTTTCATCATCTACCTATGTGAAAAATTAACTACAACAAACAAGAGATCAAGAGAAAGATTATCCATGGTAGTGGTTGTAGTCACAGTTCTCTGTTGGTTAACAAATAAAAATTTACAAAATTACAAAAAAAAAAACTCATCCAAGATGATGAAGTTACACAGTGATATGCTATGCAAAAACACAATAAACCTGTTTAATGAGAGTGTTTGTGTGTGTGTGTGTGAGAGAGAGAGAACATTGCTTCTCTTACACTGCAAACTATTCTTACCTCTTTGCTCCATCACAAGCTACTGCTTATCTTGGTTCGATTGAAAATCCTTAGCCACTCAAAAAATCCACCCATGGATTTACCTAACCACCCATTCAGTGCACAAAAACCCTCACTCTCAAATTTCAAGAATTTGGTTTACATTACAGAGTCCAAAGTGACAATACTCGTATTTGCTACAATTTAAAATTTCCAATCGGTTTAAGCAACAACACGCGAACAACATCAATTCACAACATCACAAAAGCAGCTGATAGCTTTTTCTAATTTTTTCTTTCAAAAAAACAAGAAGTTAAAAACGAACAAGAACAAGAAGAAAACGCGCAAACAATAAATTTGAAACTGAATTACAACACCAAAGTTCAATCATATCCATGCCAAGTACAATAGACGTCCAAAGCATTCAAACGACACTTGGGGTGAAACCAGTGGCGTATGGAGTGTAAGACCGAAGGGCACGTGACCCCCCTCAGATTTTTCTTAAATTTTTTTTACATGTAATAAATATAATAAATAAATATATTCTCAAACTATTCTAATAGTGACCCTCCTAAGTATTAAAGTTTAAACTCAAGGCCCCAACCCAAATTACAAAAGTCATAACAATAGCCCACGTTTCAGCCTCCGTTACAGCACTGAGCAGCCCCTGTTTTAGTTTATCATTCGTTCCTTGGCTCCTTCACCCAAATCAGCACACTCAAACAATCAGTGCACTCAAAAAAGTTGGGATTTCTGCTACTCTGAAACTAACTACAAGTCTACAACGATGGCGAGGTGAACGGCGCTATGGCAGCGAGCGACGAACCAAGGAATCGGTGACTAGTGGTGGCGGGCGATGAGGCATAGATTGAGCAACGAACCAATGGCATTGGCGTCGATTTTCTTTCAATTTCTATGAATTTTCTTTACTGATTTTAATTTCCGTTAAATTGGTAAACTGTGGCTTTTATTTACGAATTTGAAATTTTGATTATAATTTTTGTCAAAAGAATGGAATTAATGTTGTCAATATGGATGATGCATTTGTAGCTCAAGGGAGAAGTAGGCGCAAAGCCCCAAAATGACAAACTTATATCATTTTTGCATCGGTTTATTTTATGTTGTCATAGATACGCAACTTCAACAACTAAATGCTCGTTTTACCAAAGAGAACAGTGAATTTTTACTGGCATATCTGAATCCATCGAACTCATTGTAAAACAAAAATTCTAAGGTTAATCTTTTTTCCAGTTTCTTATGAATATTTATATTTTTGTGCCCCTCCTACATTAAATTCCTGGCTCCGCCGCTGGGTGAAACAAACAAAATGATTGCTCATTGCCGGCAGCTTCGTTTCCAAGAAAACTTTAAAAAAGGGGGAAAAGAAGAGAAAATTAGAGAAACAAGCACAAATATTCGATTATTTAACATAATTTCTTTTATTTACAACCAACCAAAAAAGTAAGGAAACACTACCTTTTTCTTTTCTATGATCGATTTCTCTCGAACCAAACGGAGAATAAAGAACGAACAGAAGAATAGTCGAGCTTACCTCGATTCTTGAGGTGTTTCGTTCTAAAGAATCGAGGTTTGAGATGGTGTGAGCTCCCCAGAGTCGCCTCCATTGGCGAAACTCGCTCGCAGACTGAGCACCGCAGGGAAGTAGTAGAGGGCGCGGTGTTCTTGAATTCGCCCTGTGCTCATCCGAACACCGCACGTATGATTTTTGTTTTATAATGCGAGATGAACGGTTAAGACTTTGTTTTGCAAAACGCTTAAAGTTTGATTTTTTTTCTTTTAATTTAAAGTTAAAAGAAATTTAAAAAGCTTTATTTAAAAACCAAAGAGTTTTAAGCTTTTAATTTTTTTTTTTTTATATAAAATAATTTTATATATTTTTTAAAAATATTAAAATTTTTATTATAAGCATTTATTCTTTTATAAAAATTATATTTTTAAAATTTAATCGTCAAAATATATTAAAAAAGAGCTATATTAAATATAAGTGTGTAAAAATAAAATTTAAAAATTATAATAATTTTTTTCTAACTTAAACTATTTTTGACTTAAAATCACTTTAAATCAAACTATTTTACTTATTGTTTTTGTTAGAAAATTTCATTCTCTTCCGTATTGCTTGTCTGACAAATATATGACAAACTATTTTTCATCTTATTCTTAGACCTTTAACATTTGTTCTTTCGGAGTTATGTGTGTATTGCTACCTTACATGAAAATGCAAAGAAAATATCAAAATACTATAGTTAAAATTCCACTGCTCGACAAATCGCTCAATAGATCGGTAAACCGCTTGATAGGTCTATTGAACAGTCGAATGCTCCTCTTAGTATCTCAGTTATTCTTCACAAAAACTACGAGTGTTCAACAACTGCTCGATCCGTCGAATAACAACTCGAATGGTCTGTTATGCGGTAAGTCTTTAAATTATTACTAGGATTTCTGCGCTAAAATGCTAGCTATATGTAATGCTACTAAGATTTTTACCGGGGGCTTATATATATATAAAGCCACTCCAACCATTGTATGCTCTCAAAAAGATTTCCAAAAAATTATTTCAACTATTGCTTAATGATCATATAGATTCGGCGCTTTTAAGAATATTCATCAAGTAGCGTTTTCTTAAATTTTTTTCTAGTTCATTGTGTCTTTGGGTGGATTCTTAACTTTTTTTTGTTGTTTATTTTGATGGATTAAGAAAAATTAATTTAGACTAAAAATATATACGGTATTGCTAACTACTACCCATTGAGCGATGAATAATAATAATAAGAGTTAAAGTATTTAGAGTTCGTTACCATCCACCGCCCATTAAACAGTAGTTAGCAATTTAAAAAATATATATAGGACCACATTTTTTAAATATTTATTCAAATTATTAGTTTCACATTTATTTCACCGAATTAAAATATCAATCCTCATATGAAACATTAATAGTCAAATATTCATAGAATTATTTATTTCATCTATCTTCTTGGGATTATTTGTTACTCATCCCAATTATCACTTCTCCTTATTTAATAACTAAAAATAATTAATCAATTATTATTCAATACTTTATTTCAGTTTAACCAAACAAAATATAAATAATGTTATATTATACATAACTCTATGCACTATTACATTCTATTAACAAAAAAATAATATAGGACCTACGTAGATATTATTTATTTATTTTATTTTATTCAAATCTATCCGAACTAATATATTTTAGTTAATGGCCCCATTTAGGTAATCTTGCCACGTTGTTTGGGTAGTTAAATAAGTCAAAAATCAAATAAGTAAATAAACAAATAAATTCGTTTGGATAGCTAAATAAGCTGGTTTATAAGCCAAATAAACTCGTTTGGATAGCCAAATAAAATGGCTTAAATACTTTTTGATTTATTTGTTAATAAGTAAATAAGCCAATAAGCAAGGGATAGCCAAACGGGAAGGATAAGTCCACTCTTTTGGAAGAAAAATTGCCGGCGACGAACTACGGCGTTGTGAGACGACACAACATTGAGCCGACGCATCTTTGCTCTTCTTACTGCAAATGGTGTTGCGAGCTACGGATTTAAACTCATGACTTGTATCTGCAGATCATAAACACCATTTGGTTCCGATGGTTAGAATCCGAAAAATCAAATTTACTACATTAAAAGCCGAGAAACGAAAAGACCTAATTAACAAACGTTGGATATGACAACCTCGTGGTGGTTTGATTTGTAATCCAAATTCACGGACGTTGAGATTTAGAGCGCGGACCACGCGGGAGGGGAGAAGAACGGGAGAGTAAGCTGCAAAATGGTAACAAAGTTAGAAATTTCACGCCAGCGGGGTTCAGAAAAGCCGATTTGAGGCAAGGCAAAAATTTGAATATGGACGTTTTACAATTACTTTTATAATTTATTGATTATACTGAATATGTCTCCGCACCCATTACCATAAAATAGGAGATGCGTTCAAACTCGCCCCCGCCCTACCTCCGCTGTGTTGGAAAATATTAATGCTAGTAATTTTTAATTTTATGTCATTAATTTTTGTTGAAAATTGTATTAACTTTTTGTTCATTTGTGATAAATAAAATATAATCGTAAAATTAGACTTACAAATCACATGAATTTAACGACGCAAGTAAATTCAGGCTAGCGTTGGACGTTATGTTCTTAAGATAGATTCGTCTCTGTTACAGTACTTTTGGTGGTACGAATGTCTATCTCCTAAGATACAATAATTTGAATTTTACATAATTAAGAAGTACTGTAATCGGTGGACCTGACGAACTGAACCATATTTTGTACTCCCTTTGAAAGAACTCAATACTATGCATGCAATATATTCCATGTAAACTCTATATCAAAATCAAAAAAGAATAACCTTTTATATATAGGCGTACTCGTGACTATTCAGAATAGTCACGAATAAAAAGACACGTTTATTCATACCGACTAGGTGTCATCAAAGGACGCATTCCAAGAATAATAACTAACAAATTACTATCTTCGACTAATTTTCATTCACATTAAAAAAAATAATTTTAAATCATTTTTTCTAATAATTTTATCTACAAATTATAAGTTTTTTCAAACACTCACAATTTTTGCTATAATTTTTAGCTATTTTTTCTTCAATTTCAGCTAAAAATTGTATTTTTTATTAAGTACTTATAACTTATGCTACAAACTATAATATAAAAACTATTAACAATAACTTTGTTAAACACGACCAATTGTCTTTCCTATCTGCAAGTGAGTTTGAACAACTAATTTTGAATTATGTACAAATTTCTAAACAAGTTTTTTGTGTTTGTAATATTATTGTACACACATAACCATACATTATTTATCAACTTATCCATATACTAGTGGGACAGTTCACAGTTGTTAGCATTTTTCTATATAAAATAGTACCTGGTTTTTGGGTAGGATGAAAGTCAGCGCCTACTCTTCGTGGAAGGAAAACCACGGTCCCGCATGATTTTCGTCTACAACCTAGAAAATGGCTTGCATTCCAGGTCCACCGGTTGCCCAGTTCATGGGGTTTCTAGGTCTCAGATGTGGTTTCGACCATGACTTTGGTTTCTGCTAAATTAAACATCATCCATCCATCCATCCATCCATCCAATAAAATTAGTATTAATTTGTCTGTTGATCAACCATTTACTATCAAATTTAAAATGTTTAACGTAGTCTCCAAAAAACCATTTCGTGATAATATAATGCTGTGAGTGGTGTCGTAAATCCAACTTGAATTACTTGTCTTTGGCCTAATTTTATTTTTTTAAATTTTTTAACTTTTTAACTTTTTTATAAAAAATATATGTGAAAAGATGTGACAAAAGCTAATTAATTACAGTAGAAAGCTAAATAAGTAAACTTTTTAAAAGGCTTTTAAACAAAAACAAAAAAAAAACCTTCAAAGAAAGTTAGGCCAAACTGATGCTTAGTATTTGTTTGGCTAGACTTTTCTAAATTGTTTTTATACAAATTTTTTTTAATCATTTCAATCTTTTTAAAATATTTTGATATAAGATGTTTTTTTTCTTTTGTAGTTCGGCATTAAACCAAAGAAACGAGTTCAATAAATAAGATTGTTATAGTCAAAATTGAAAAAAATACTAAAAGACAAATTTTTTTTTTTTATAAAAGTCTTTAATGACTTGGTCTTGACCAAAATTATTGATAAGACCAAGATTATTGGTAAGACCAAGGCTTCTCACCATCACTCTTTCGAACTTTATATTTGATGCCTAAAGTTGAGTTTTAAAAAAAATTAAGTTAATTAGTAAAGAGTTTATTTGATGTAATTTTAAGTGGCTTAAAATTTTATTTGATTTAAAGTAATTTTAAACTAAAAAGTCAATAAAATATTAAGCCATATCTTAAAATGATTTTAAGTAGCTTTAAATGAAATAAAATTTGTTATGAGTTTTTATTTTTATTTTAAGATAATTTTATATTCAATGTAAATCTCATTTGGTAGCTTTCGACAAGTGAGCTCTACAAAAATAATTATTTTCAAAAAATAGATGCGTATAAATAAAGTTTATGACATTTTATAGAAATATCTAAATATATTTTAATTAAAAAAAGGAAATAACTAAATTAGCCAAACAAATTCAAAAAATATTTTTATTTTAATCCAAATAAAAATAAAAGGAAGCATGGAAACTCTTGACCTTAATTGGTTATTTATGTACCAAACATGTCATTCTCTTTTTTGTTATTTTTTTGTTATTTCCTTGCCACAATTCCATTTTACGCTTATGTTAGTTTTAAAAAATTTTAGGCTTTTTTTTTCGGAGCTTTTTTCGTTTTTTTTGAAATTTCTCTTATTTTTTGATTTTTTATGCTTTTTTGAGTCATGGAGATGTGCAAGATAAATATTTGTTCAAATTAAAGTTACAAAATATTCATTATAGACGAAACAAAATATAAAAAGTGATAAAAAGCATATTAAATGGATTTTTATTAAAAGTTGATTGTAAAGTTACCAAAAAAGTTTTGGAAAAAAATGTTAAAAATATTCCCTTCAGATAAATATTTGCAAGATCACAAGCTATATTAAATATTTTTGATTTTAACATTGGGTATATCAAAAGAGAATCCAATTCTCATCTTGACTTTCTGACTCGAGAGTTTTTTCAGAATTTAAGCAATTCAATTACAATATCTCAAAGCTCAAGATTAGAGGTAATGACTTTCCGTAATCCACACACACAACCTGTTAAGGGTGAGAGTCTCAAAAGTACAGCTAGAATATTTACCCAATGAAATCTTATTCTCAATTTTATCTCTTGAAGAAGAAAACTTCAAAATATTTATATCAAAGAGTGATGGTGAGAAGCCCTTAGTCTTGACCAAGATTATTGGTAATTATTTACGAGCCAATTGGTATTATCTTCCAAAATCAACCTCACCCTCTAGGAATTTTTTATGAGACCATTCTATTAGAAATGCCCTCTATTAAAATCTAACATAATTTAAATGATAACGGCAAAATCATTAATCTTTCAATAATTCTTCAAAAATCATATTCTCATTATTCCCATTTCACAAATCCATCAACTCTAGCATCTTTACATTTTTTTGCTGACTTTAGTTTGCCGTGGTTATTGCAATGGCAATTTACTGTCTCCATTCAAAATTATATTCCTTTCCTTTCTCGCGAACATGCGTTTAAACAGTGGAACAAATTCAAAATTACAAAAAAATATTATTCAGGCTACCTCAATACCTATTATCAAAAGACCTTTGCACCCAAACCTTCTTATGCTTCCGAAGCCGCCGCTTCTCAACCCAATCTATCTTCAAAATCTACTGCTTCTTTCCTCATCATATGATTTTGTCAATATTAATGTATTCTCCATTAAAATCAAACTGCTTTCCAAATATTCTAATATTACTCCTTATGAACTCAAGAAAATTGTTCTTCAAGTAATTACCACCCAACTCGATAATGATGATCTATTAGGATAGTTCATCATTTTTTGAAGAACAGCCTTCTTGAGTTCATAAGGAGTAATATTAGAATACTTGGAAAGCAATTTGGTTTTAATAGAGAATACATTAATATTGACAAAATCAGATGATGAGGAAAAGCATTGGATTTTGAAGACGGATTGGGTTGAGAAGCGTATGCTTTGAAAGCATAAGAATGTTTGGGTGTAAAGGTCTTTTGATAATAAATTTTGAGATAGTCAGGATAATATTCTTTTAAAATTTCGAATTTGTCCCATTATTTAAATGCAAATTTGCGAGAAAGGTAAGAAATGTGAATTTGAATGGAGACAATAAATTGCCATTGCAATAACCACGACAAACTAAAGTCAGCAAAAAAAATATAAAGATGTTGGAGTTGATGGATTTGTGAAATGGGAATAATGAGAACATGATTCTTGAAGAATGGTTGGAAGATTATGCAAATTGGGACCGAATTCTATCCAACAAATGTGGAACCAATTGGGAATATACAAATTAAAATTTTGACAAAATTTGACAAACTAAGAGTGTTTCATCATATTATTTTGAAAATAAAAAAGATGATGAAAAATATCTTGATAATCATAATAACTATAGTTTTTTGGTCGTATGATATTATTTTTAAAGGTTTTGTTGAAATCATTGCCCTGATTCCAATCCTTTTTGAAAACAATTTTTTAGATAACATATTTCGAATAATTAATAATTTTGCCATTATTATTTGAATTGTGTTGGATACCTCTATTATCAGTAGAAAGATATCTCATATGTTAATTTACAGGTCAATCTATCTATGCGAAAACTAAAAAAATAAAAAGTTATTCTAAATAAATTATCTTAAATAATATAAACCTTTGTCTTTTTATTTTTTAAAAAATTAAACCTCGTAAAAATTATTTTTTTAAGCATATCATAAACAAGAGATCAAATGTGTTCATGATATGCCAATTATTTACTTTTAATATAACAATAAAATACTATTGTAATTAAATTGAACATAGGCCTATCTGATGAAAACAAAAAACAAAAAAAAGAACATGGGCCTACATCGCGTGCAAGGCACACGCGTTCTTCCTAGTAATAGACAAATAGCAAAACTTTTGGTATATTTTATTATTTTGGGATTTTTTTTGCCCAGCCTGTCTTAGTGCTTTTTATATATAAAGCGGTCTTTGTGACTTCTAAACTTTTCATGTGTGAGCGTTATAAATATTATCGTAATATTGTATTTTTCTCTTTGAAAGTTATTAAATGAGTTTTTTGTTTATTTATTTTAAAATAACTTTAAGAATAAAATTTGACTTAAAATTGATCCATCAAACGAGATCAAAGAAACAAGAAACTAAATTATACTAAAATTTGAGGGGCAATCCAATCTCACGTTGTCTAGATATCAAACGAGATCTATATGTATGTACCTATACTATACGTATTGAAGAGATGAATTTAACATGGACTGAACCCTCAATCGAGCCGTGCATCGCCCGTGTTGGATCATACCCAAAGGAAGATCTACGGTTGCGAAGGATTGGGACCATAACCATAGCAGATATAGGTCTAAGCCAAGCACCGATGCAAATCTTAGGCTAGCATGGGAGGACGAGATAGGGGAAGTAAGCCTACTCTCAAAAGATTGTGTGCCTGAACTCACGACCTCAACGGTGCTAAACCCAAAACCATACTCTCACTTGTCTAGAACCATAGGCCTAATATGGTTGCTCTCGGTAAAGCTAGGATGAATGGAATGGAACTCGCTATTATTGCACTCCAAAATCAACTTTAATCAACCCTAATCTTCAATATAAATATGGTATAACTACTTTAAAAAACGCCATAGATTCGCAAAGAGCTGTACAAATGTGCCTACTAAACGGTACTCATTTGCTGCAAAGAGCTGTACAAATGTGCCTACTAATCGGAACTCATTTGCTACTTGAATGTTTAATGAAATGAGACATCGAATGAGTGTGGCCAAAGGCACGGAGATTGTTTTTTAAAGACAAAAGACTACTGGATTCTGATAAGTTAAGATTGATTGAGTATACGGCCGCATCTCGCAAAAGGACTCTAAAAGGATTAGAAAGCTTTCAGCTAAAATAAGTGCAAAAAACTCTTTACAACTAAGTTGATCATCTATTTCTCCTACACAACACTAACTTAGACAACAAAAGAACTTTTCGACATTCGTCAGCAGGTCAACTTGGACACTTTAAAAGTTGGTAAAAAAAAAAAACCCACCAAATTTCTCCTTTTCACTCTCTCTTTGGAATTCACCCCTTACATGTATATAACAATACAGTAGTGGAACGACTGTGGAGGATGAAAATGAAGAGAGAAAGTACCTTTGAATCGGATGCCTCGTCGATCACGTGCGTGGGCGGAAACCACGAGATTCCTTCTTTAAAACCAAACTTCAACCCCATTTTCTGCCATTGAAATACTACTCCTCCAACTTTGGAGAGAGAGAGAGAGAGGTCTCTATTCTTTCTTTTCCCTCGGGAATTGGCAGAGATTAGAGAGGGTGTCGACTTCTCCAACTCCGAGCCTGCAATGTAACTAATTATAGATACGATGAGATGAGGCAGACGGATGATGGTGTGTGTAAATGACCTTAGTTTTTGACAATAATTACACTACTACCTAGGTTAGAGTTTTGATAACTTGGTTTTTTCAACCCAAAAGAATAAAAAGTCTACATACCAAAAAAAAATTCAAAATTTTATTTTGAAAGTAATTTATATAGTATAAATTCATATTTAATCAGATGTAAAATACATTCTAAGTAAATCTTAATTAACTATTTTAAATTTTGAATAATTTTTTAAGTAATTTTTCTAAGTTCATAGTATTGCTATAACTAAAATTAGCTTGTTAAGCATCTTCCATGGTAATATTAAGGAAAAGTGAAAAAATATATAAAATTTTATCTCGAAAGTGATTTATATGGTATAAATACATATTTAATAGGATGCAAAACACACTCAAGATGAATTTTAACCATATATTTTAAAGTCTGAGTAATTTTTTGAGCAATTTTTCTAAGTGCATAATATTGTTGCTCACAACTTCTATTACAAATTACAATT
This sequence comes from Heliamphora exappendiculata, assembly GCA_034768845.1. Taxonomy (NCBI): domain Eukaryota; kingdom Viridiplantae; phylum Streptophyta; class Magnoliopsida; order Ericales; family Sarraceniaceae; genus Heliamphora; species Heliamphora exappendiculata. The sequence continues at coordinate 9,631,407 of JAOTRH010000010.1, read as the reverse complement.
TACAAGTTACTAGTTTCAATAATTTCAAACACCACCCAAATGTGTCTTATATGACAAAATAGTGTAAAAAAATACAATTTTATGTGTTACCTTATTGCTAATTTAATGATATAGTTTTGCTCCGATAGTGTAGTTTGTATTATGTAAACTTTTATATGCAAGCACAATAAACACTTTTTCTTTTTTTTAGTAAACTCTCTATTATTACTATATTTTATTTTCTCTTTTTTGAAAACTCTTTTTCTAAAACCAAAAGAAAAAATGTGTTTGGGCAACTTCTAAATGCACCCATTTTTTTTGTTAGGTACACTCAATTTACAAGTCTACGTGTATCATGTACAAATATATAAGACATACACTAAATGTATTTAGCAAAATAATAGTGGCATTTGACATTTGACAACCTATCTCTTCGAAATTGCGTTCCTAACCGTTAGCAACCCAAATAACAAAAGTTGGAACCAACAAAATTAAAACTTTAACTGAGTTGTGTTATTGGAGACGACACAAATGATTTTACTAAGTGTTAAAAAGTCAGAGTTAATTTGCATTTTAGAGATGGCCTTAGCTTACAGGAGTAGGATATACAGTGAACCTTGCATTCAAAGAAAGGGGAAAAAAATGGGTCGTTAATTATAATAATGAAATTTTAAAATACTTTGTTTTTATATCAGTTTTTCACATTGTGATTACTTAATTAGTTCTTAATATTTTCTTTTTTCTTAAGAGAAGTAGCATTCCATTTGGATGGAGTGATTTAAGGGGGGAAAAAAAAACAGATATATCCCATTTCTAATAACTCATTTGAATTACTAAACAAGAGGGAAATGGAGGATAAGATTTTTCTCTTTAATCAGGAACGAACGTAAAATTTTAATTTTATGAGAGTGAATTGTTCTTATAAGTTTTTAAGAAAATAGATATTAAAATTTTTAAACAATTATTAAAAAAACAAAATTATATAATTGTTTACACCATATTTTATTTCTATAAGTAGCAAGAGTTAAAATAATCTATTTAAGGTTATAAAACTTTTACCCGTCGAATAAAATCTTATTGATAATAATGGTAAGATATAAAACCAGCCTATCAAATGTTATAAGTAGCTAATCTGTCAAAAAAAGGTTATTGTTAACAAGGTATAAAATAACCTATCAAATGTTATGAAACTATTAGCCCGTCGAATAAGTATTATTGATAATGACGACAAAGGTTAAGATAACCTATCGAAAGATGTATAACATATTGTATTTTTATAAACAATGAGGGTTAATTTAGCCTATCGAATGTTATAAGACCAATAACCCATCGAATAAATTCATTAATAGTAAAATGCGAATGTTAAATATGCTTGTCAAAGGTAAGAAAAATAATAGACTATCAAATGTAAGAGAATTCCTAAAAGCCTTTCTAAGTTTTAATAGATGGTTTCTTTCGAGATGATTCCGTCAACATTAATTCATAAGTTATGAAGATAACGCTAATTTGGGAATTAATTTAGAAGATGATTTCCAATGAATAGTACAAAACCACGTGTCACGTTAAAAATATAAGACATATGTTTATGATAACTATCACATTCACAAGTTATTCTGTGCAATTGAACAGTTGAAGCACAACCACGAAAGTTGAGGGACATGCTCATTGTGATAACAGCTCATAACCACAGCAGTTAAAAAACGTGTGCATTGATAATTGCTCCACGATCACAGCAATTGAGAGGCATTTCAAAGCAAATGTGACAAACAGCAAGCCAAAACCCTGGAGATACGAAAGGTGGTTAAAAGATGACTAGCCACGTGTTGAAATTCAGAGACAGTTATTAGCAGTTGTCGACGGTTCTCAAGAAATTGTATAAATATGATTGATTGTGATGAAGAACACAACAACACACAAACTGGCAAACCGCATGTATTTTCTTTTCTTTTCGTAGGAGTAGATCGTAGATTATAACCTTTGTAACTGGTTCTCTATCGATGTTAATAAAATCTCGATTTTATTGTTTTGATTCTATTTTATGTGGCTTTTTCTAGCAAAATCCTGAAATAAGACATAAAACTCGCACAACATCGCTTGATCATTTCGAAGAAGAGGAATTTCCTTTCGAAAGAGATCATTTCGTTATTTTGGTAAACAAAATTTTAGCACGCCTAGTGGGACGCCGTACTAAGTCAGAAAAACAAAATGGTGCAAACACGCAAAGACAAAGTAGTGCAAGAAGGTGCAGCCTCCGTAGAGGTTACTCATGGTGTTATTAATGAATTAGACCAATCCAATGGTTCAAACGGCTAATCAAAGAACCTAGAGAGGTTCTCTGTTCAAGAAAGACAAAAAGCATTTAAAGTTCTCAACAATCTGAAATTGGTTGAGATCATTAGTAATCCAAGTTCAAAAAATCAAGATTTGATGATGGCGATGCAGAAAATCGTCAAGAGTTTTGAAGCAGTAACCCCACCTTTGGGATCGACATCAAATGGATGGCTCCAGAGCAACAAGAGCCATGGATGGCTCCAGATGTTGGAAGTTCGCAACAACAGGTAAGTTATAATCCTTTGTTTGAGCCCAAAATGTCTCAAGGACAACAGACATATTATAACCTTGTTTATGAACTAAGAAATCCTCGTGGAATAGGTCCACGGGCTTATCGATCTTTTAATTTCAATGTACCCACATTTGGAACTTACACGACTTCGCCTGTGGTAGATCCACCTTACGCTAATCCACCAGTGGTGGATTTGTTTAGGGTTGAACAACCTATTCCTATGGTTGAGCAACCAATGAACATGAACCCCATAATAGGCCAACAATTTGTGCCCAATAGGGAACAAATTGCAGAAATTGTATAAGACTTATATGGTCCTGCTCTTTGAAGGATCGAAAGACCTATGTTTCGAAAACCATATCCATATTGGGTAGACAATTTAGGTTTTCCAAAAAATTACAAGATACCCGAATTTACTTTATTTTCGGGAGAAGAGAATCAATCAACCATTGAACACATTGGTCGTTTCACTCTGCAATGCAGAGAAGTTGGTGGAAGTGATTACCTTAAAATAAGGTTATTTCCACATTCATTGACCAAAATAGCGTTCACATGGTTTGTCAATTTACTTGCTAATTCAATTCAAACATGGCAAGAAATGAAAGAACAATTTCATGCTCAATTCTTCAAAACTGAACCTGAAGTGACAATGGCTGATCTAGCCAAAATTAAACAAAGTTCGATGGAAACAGCCGAACAGTTTAATAGTAAATTTAAAAAACTTAGGAACATATGTCATGTTTACTTACCTAAAACAGAAGTAGTCAAATTAGCCCAGAAAGGGCTTGATTTCAAACTACGAAAAAAGTTCGAAGGAATGGAATTTAAGAATTTGTTTGAATTAGCGTCAAGAGCAACTAGAAATGAAGGTTTGTTAAAAGAAGAAATACAAAGAAAGTTCACAGCCTTAGGAACTTATTTTCAAGAGGTCGAAGGATATGTGAAAATAGATATTGCACATGTAATTGAAAAAACACCAATTATATGTGATACATTACAGCGAATTGAAAAGCCTCTGAATATGCCATCAACACAACCAAACAGGAAGAACCAACCATCACTTCTGCAACAATATTCATTTGATCTATCAAAGACATGTGAATTGTTCGACGAAATGATGAAACAGAGGTTCATAACCCTGTTGAATGGCCATACAATCCCACCTGACAAAGAAATAAGGGGTAAAGAATATTGCAAATGGCATAACTCTTTTAGGCATTCTACTAATAATTGCATAACTTTTCGAAATGTTGTACATGATTTAATCTACAAAAGAATGCTACAGTATGCAAAAGGTAAAGAAGTGATGGAAGTGAATAGTGATCCATTCCCTGATATGCTGAACATCAATATGATTACAGCCGATTTAGGAAAGGCTATCAGAAAATTACCCAGTGTGATTGTGCAAGACAAAGTGATACTACAAGAAAAACCAACCAGGTTTGATAGAGGAAAAGCAAAGATGCCAGACTATGTTGAACAAAAGTATATATGTATAAGATGTCGAAGGTAAGTGCAGGAAGCTGAAATTGAAATTACAGAGAAGGAAATAAAAACTTGCTTTTCAGAGGCAGTTCTTCGATTCAATACGGTGGGGGGAGGAGACCTGGAGATTTACAATGGAGCTAAGTTAATATATGAAGGACCAAACCCTGGGATTTTTGGTCCAGAAGTAGAATATGGATTTCACGATGGACCATTCCTATGGAAAAGAAACCCTGTTATCCCCTGTTTGTCTGGTACTCAAGAGATGAAACATCAAAAGAGAAGATCAATTTCAAGACCCCATGGGAAACCAACACCTTGGCAAAATATTCAGAGCAATTAACATTTTGATGAGCAAAGAAGGATGGTTAGACCTCCAATGCTACCCAATGATCGATGGGGAAGAGTGAGGCACCCAAAGTTCCCATTTCAAGAAAATTGGTATAATCCGACAACTACAACTCAGAAGAAAAGATTGCAAAGAAAATTTGCTGTTAGAGCGTTACCAGATGTACATCCAGATTACCCAAGAAATCCACCATCTTGTGCCAGACCAGCTCCAAACATGGTATGGACCAGAGAAGGAATCAAATATGTGAACCACGAATAGCCTGATCAAAAGGCTGGGGGGCAACGAAAAGAAGCATTGGCAAGAAAACTCGAAGAGGTAAAAAAGTTGTTATTATCTGATGAGGATGAACCGGAATCAACAAAGGCATCAGATATGGATGAAGACAAGAAACCAGAGAAGAGACACAGCCAGAATTCTGATGATTCGAGTGACTTTGGAGAAAGATTAGAAGCAGCAATTCAATTTGGATCAATCTCATCTAACGTTGACTGCACCATGATTTTGATTTTGCCAAAAATGTTTCAGGAAAAACCAAATCAGCTTACTAGTCTCAACGGGATGTTGAGGATAACTCAAAAGCTACTGTTGTTATGGACGAAGCAAAGAAAGAAATGCCTTTGTCTCGAACTATAGGCATTGAGAAGGATTGGTCAGGAAAATCTCAAGTGGTCATACAGGCACCAAAGAAAGCTTTAATAAGACATCTAAAGCCACTGTATGTTACTGCTGTTGTTAATGGAAAGAGTATTAACATAGTGTTGATTGATAATGGGGCAGTAGTTAATATTCTACCATCGAGAATGTTGAAAGTATTGGACAAGAAGGAAAGTGATCTACTGTTAACAGAAGTTACGATGAGTAACTTCGCTAGAGGAGCTTCATTAACGTGAGGTGTTATAGCATTGTACTTGTCAATTGGGGAAGAAAGATGACTGCTACTTTCTTTATGGTAAATTCGTCTTCGAATTATAATATGCTTTTGGGTCGAGATTAGATACATTCCAATGGATGTGTCCCATCAACCCTACACCAAAATCTCATCTTCTTAAAAGATGATGAAGGCGGTAAAGACATGGAGATATGTTGGGCTGGCAAAAATCCATTTTTTGTCGAAACCAACAATGTTGAAGCACCGTTGTATAACCCTGAAGAAAGTTCACTGTTCGAGATAATTGGGAATTTCAATATATCTGGGGAACAGTTGTTGCATGTGATAAAGGAAGGTTTTAAAGAAGCTAGTCAGAAATTTCAAAGGCCTAACATAATCAAAAGGCCTGCAGGTAAAGGTAAAGTTGATGATGGAATATAAGTCTTCGATGAAATGTAAGCATGTGACGAAGGAAGAAGAAACAATCAAGTATACATTCAAAGACTTTATGTATTTTTTCTCGAAAGAAGACTTCTTGAAGAAGAAAATTCTCATTGTAATTAGGCTGAATGTGTGTTAGATGATAACCCAAACAATTGTAAATGTTTGTCTATAGAGGAACTTACAACTGCACCTGTAAAGTTAGCTGATGTTCATGTAGAAGTGCATGATAGATTAGATGAGGTTAATTTGGGATCTAGTAGTGATCTTAGACCTATTTATGTAAGTTCTGAACTAAATGCATAAATGAAAAATAGACTTATCAGTTTTTTCCATGATTATAAAGATTGTTTTGCTTGAAAATATGAGGAAATGCCAGGTTTAGATAGGAATTTAGTAGAACATCGATTACCTATTAAACATAATTTTATTTTTTGTCTCATGAACAACCTCCTAGAAGGATGAGTAATGAAGTAGTTCTTCTAATAAAAGAAGAAATTGAAAAATTATTAAAAGCATGATTTATTAGAACAATCAGATACGTCGAATGGTTGTCTAATATAGTCCAAGTAATGAAAAAGAATGAAAAATTAAGGGTCTGTATTGACTATTGAAACCTCAATGCAGCAAGCCCTAAATATGAGTACCCTATGCCTATAGCTGATTTGTTGATAGACTCGGCTGCAAGAAATGAAATTCTATCCTTCATGGATGGACATGCAAGATACAATCAAATATTCATTGCCTCGAAAGATACTCATAAAACGACATTTAGATGCTCATGAGCCTTAGGAACTTTCGAATGGATTGTCATGCCATTCGGTTTAAAAAATGCCGGAACTACCTATCAAAAAGCAATGAGCGCTATTTTTCATGACTTTATTGAAAAAATCATTGAAGTATATATAGATGACGTTATGATTAAGTCTCATCGACAGAAAATGCATTTAGAACACCTTCGACAGGTATTCGAAAGAATGAGACATCATCAATTAAAAATGAATCCATTAAAATGTGCCTTTGGAGTTTCAACAGACAATTTTCTAGGATTTTTAGTACATAAAAGGGGGATAGAAATATATCAAAATAAAACTAAGAGAATATTAGAAGCAAAACATTCCTCAACTAAAAAAGAGTTACAGAAATTTTTAGGACAAATAAATTTCCTTCAAAGGTTCATATCGAACCTACTAGGAAAAACTTTGGCATTTTCTCCTTTGATTAAATTAAAGGAAGGAGTTGAGTTCATATGGGAGCAGGAACACCAGATGGCTTTCGATAGTTTGAAAGCTTATTTAACCAAGCCACTCGTATTGATGCCACCAACTCCAGATCAGCCCCTTAAGTTATATATATTTGCTAATGAGAAGTCGATGTAAAGTTTATTAGCTCAAGATAATAAACAAGAGCATGAACAAGCAGTTTATTATTTGAGCAGAAAATTGCATGATACTCAAACCAGATATACTTCAGTTGAAAAATTATGCCTCGCTCTATATTTCTCTGCAACAAAATTAAGACATTATCTTTTACCATCGACAATATATGTTATTGCCCAGACAGATGTTATAAAATATATGTTATCCAGGTCTATGTTAAGAGGCAAACAAGGAAAATGAATTCTTGCTTTAATAGAATATAATTTTATATATGTTCCTCAAAAGGCAATGAATGGGCAAGCATTAGCTGATTTCTTAGCAGATTATCCAAATATAATGTTGAAAAAAGACTTATTCGAGATTAATTGTCTAGAAATTTTCTAGAAATTAATGTTCAACGGATCAATAACAGAACAAAGTGTAGGGACATGTATTGTTCTTGTATCACCAATAGGCAAGATGTATCAGTTTACCTTTCAACTAGATAACGAACAAGTCATTTCGAATAATCAAGCTGAGTATGAAGCATTACTTATAGGACTAGAAATAGTCTTAGAATTCCAAATAACTCATTTGAAAATTATTGAAGATTCGTAATTAGTTATTCGACAAGTGATATGAAGTTATCAATATCACAACAATATATTAAGCAAATACTTAAAGAAGGTAAAAAACTTAACAATGAACTTTATTGAAGTTCAGTTTGAACATGTTCTGAGATTGAAAAATAATGATGCCAATGAAATGGCACAATTAGCCTATGGAATCAAAATTCCAAAAGGACAAAGCGAGAAATTAATAGGAATACAAAAAAAAATGGTTATCTTTACAACAAGAAGGAAAACCTTTTGAGGTATTCCAAAATGATGCAACGGGAAATTATTGGAGAATAGAAATCAAGAAATTTCTGCAAAATTCATCAATTTCCATCGATCAAACTACGAAGTTTCGAGCAGTAAATTATATATTAATAGAAGATGATCTATTTCGAAAATCTTCGAATGGGTTATTGCTTTTGTGCATAGATCAACTTGAAGCCATGAAAGTAATGACTGAGGTGCACGAAGGAATCTGTGGATCCCATCAAGCAAGAGAAAAAATAAGATGGCTGATTAACAGATACAGATATTATTGGCCATCGATAAGAAAAGATTGCATGTCTTATGCAAAGGGATGCCAAGAATGTCAAAAGCATGGGCCTACCCAAAGAGTTCCAGCTTTACCATTATATTCGATCATAAAACCTTAGCCATTTCGAAGATGGGCAATGGATTTGATAGGTTAGATTCATCCACCATCTTCACAATAACATGATTTCATTTTAGTAACTACTGATTATTTCACAAAATGGGCCGAGGCAATTCCTATGAAAAATATAACTCAAAAAAGCATAATACAATTCATAAAAGAACATATAGTCCATCGATTTGGGCTTCCACAATCAATTACTGTGGATCAAGGAACTGTATTTAATGGTAGTGAAATAAGAAAATTTTTCCAAGAATATGGAATCAAAATTACTAATTCCACACCTTATTATACCCAAGCGAATGGGCAAGCTGAAGTTACTAATAAAATAATTAAAATGACCTTAGCAAAGGTTATTGAAGATAATCCAAGGAAATAGCATAAATTACTTTCAGAAGTCATATGGGCTTATCGAACATAAAAAATAGATAGTACACAAACTACCCCATTTGAGCTAGTGTATGGTCATGCGGCTGTATTACCTATGGAGGTAACGGTACAGTCACGTAGGGTAGCCCTCTATAATCAGTTACCTAATGATCAATACTACGAAGCTATGTTAATAGAGTTGAATGATCTCGAAGAAGCTAGATTGCAAGCTCTTACTAATATTCAAGCCCAAAAGAAGAAAATCGAAAGAATTTTCAATAAAAAAGTAAGAAACAAAAGCTTCGCAGAAGGTGACTTAGTTTGAAAAACTGTATTACCATTAGGATTAAAAGATCATGAGTATGGTAAATGGTCACCTAACTGGGAAGGCCTCTTTCGAATATCAAAAGTATTATCGAACGGGGCATATCATTTAGAATCTTTCAATGGAGAATTGCAGAAGAGAACAATTAATGGGAGGTTCTTAAAGAAATATTACCCAACTATGTGGGAAGTAATGAAAGAACATTAATATTCCCATAAAAATTAATTTTTACAAGAGATGTTTACTTCAAAATCTATACAAAAGAAGCCTTAAAAAGTTCCCATTCAACGGCTAAGGCTTTAAATTTAAATTTCGATTGACCAATGTTATCTAATGCAGCCAGGACTTTAATCGAACTGTTTTCTCCTTGTCGAAGAAGACCTTATGTCCCTTGAATCAAGGCTTCTTTCTCCAATTTCAATGCATGCCTTGCAAAGCGTACTTGTTGAAGTCTCTCCTCTAATTGACGCTCCTCCTCTTGAAGTTGATGGTCTTGTTGTTTAAGTTGGAGAGCTTTTTCACGGTTAAGAGAAATTGATGCAGATACAATCTTCATAGACTCGATGTAGGTCTGTTCCGCTCGAATAGTTTCTTGGTAAAATTGGGCAAGAGCTAATTTCCCAGAAAGTTCAGCAACCATCACAGATAATTTTGCTTGCCGTTCTGGGTTGAAAATGATCTTAGAAGGAATTGACAGTTGGTTCATACAAGAAACTAACTCTTGAGAATTCAAAGAAACTAATTCTTCGAAAGGAAAAGCAAGGAGAGTATAAAAGTACTCCAATGTTTGTTCAATTAATGAATCGACATAGGTTTAGGAAGAGCATAAGACACACTGGCCATCGAATTAGTGAAGATATTCATACGATTGAGAAGATTATCGAGAGTGTCTTCTGTTTAAAGGTTAGCTGCATCGACTTGTATAACACCCACATACAGAAAAGATGTTATTAGCTAGCAAAAAAGAATTTAATCCAATTAATGACTTACTACTAACCGAAGGAGAAACAGATGCCTGCGGAATGTCATTCGATGGATTCAAATCTTCTTCAATGACCATTGTAGGCTCTTCTATTGGTTCGGTAGGAATAGGTGCCTGTGGGAGGTCATTCGATCGTCCCAATTCCTCTTCGATTACCATTGCAGGTTCTTCTAGCGGTTCAGAAGGAACTCCACAAGGAACCTCATTGGTTGTTGTAGGAGAATCAAAAAATATATCCTCTTGCATCTTCGAAGGAGACCCAATATTCTCTTCAAAAGGGGTCTCAACTTCGATAGGAGGAGATGCAACAGTGGATTCCATGTCCTCTACATTATGAGTGAAAGTAGGAACATAATTTGGATAACGGGACTGAAATAAAGACAACTTTAGTTAAGAGTTGTTGGTGGAGATAAATATTTCAGTTAAGAGTTATTGGTGGAGATAAATAAAAGATAATAGTCAACTATTTCTAACCTTTGGATAGAGAACTTTCATCTTTTTTTCTCCACATTTGAATGTAGAAGCTGAAGCTCTATAAGTATGAGTCGAAAGAGCTTCTTCATCAGATGCCATTGCTTGTTCAACTTCTTTCCTTTTTCTTTCAGCCTCTTCTTTTTGCTTTCTTTCAGCTTCTTCCTTTTTCTTTCTTTAAAAAATCTTTTTTTTCTTCTCTATTTTCTTCCTCATTTTTCTTCTCTCTTCAATATTCGAATTCTGTCATTCTCTTGCAACCGTTTTTCTACTCTTTCTTTTCTTTCTTCTTCTCTTTTTGCTTTCTCTAATTCTTCTATTTTCCTTTTCTCATCTTCTATCCTTTTCCTTCTCTCCTCTTCTTCATTCTTTTTCATCATAATTTTTTTTCTTTATTCTTTTCTTCTTGTACCTTTTTCTGTTCTTCCAGGCATTTCTTTCAAGTTTCATCCTCATTCATCTTTTTCTTTGCTTCTTTCTTCTTTCTATTTTCTTCCTCTTTCTTATTCTCCCTTTCTTTCAAAGCAGTATGGACGTTGAAGGCATTTTTCATAAGTCCATTTATAGGGGCCTTGGGATTAGCTTTCTTTTTCTTTGTATAAACAAAGACTCCTTTACCTTTGTCCTTCAAAAACACCTGAGAAGTCTTCAATCTGTCAGCCAAGGTCTAATCATCAAAGGAAGTGTCTAAATCTAAACCTGAACCAGGTTGTACTTGTATGGGAACACAAGGCGTTGGCACGACAACAGTGGAAACTTCAGTATCAAAAGCTGCAAGAAAAATTAATGATTGGAAATAAAAAGAGAGAGAACAGAAATAAATAAAAAAAAGATTATGTCATTACCTTGTAAAGAGGCATCAAGCAAATCCTGTCGATTCTGATTTACAATCAAGCTCGATAAGAATCTTTCGAAGACACGAAAATAGTAGGGAAGATGATGGACCACCAGGAATCAAAAGTTGATGTAGTTTGACTCGAGACTCGAAAGTCAGAAAGTTTGAAAGACAGGAGCCTTTGAAGGTAGTTGTTCTGAATAGAGTTTGCCACCTCTATGCTCCTTATTGAGGCTCTACTCTCCCCTATCTCATGAAATGCAGAATGCATAAAAGGCAACAGGACTCCTTAAATAAGCCCAAACTGCCTTGCACATTGACTGGGGGAGTAATTTTCAAAACTGCAGTTACAAAACCTACTAGCAGATATGAAACCCCCCAGTCAGAATGTATCGAGGGATCAATACACTAGCCCAAAATCTTTCTTGACGAATGATATTTGATTCAGATAAAGAAGAAGATGGATCATCTTGAAGAAGGGTTAAACGAGAAGAAGAAAATTAAAGTTGGTGAAAGGGCTGAAATTCTTCAGGGTTTTTAATGGGAGGTGAAGAGAAGAAGATTGAAAAATAGTAATCGAAAGAATATTTGGTATCATCAGAATACCGAGATAAAAAATACTCAGCATAACTGAGGCAAGGATCTCCAAGAATCGTGCTATATCTAAGATCGAATTGAAGGAAATAGGCATATAACCATGCCTAAAAAAGCAAAAAAAGACCTCCGCAACTGTCAAAGATCCCTTTTTCGACAAAGGTGAACAAATATTTATACAAAGTGCCTAATATAAAAGGGGCAAGGGCAAGCTTTTTGCGCTGTGCTAAGCAAATAGCAATAGGTAGATATTCTCTGGTTACCTTAATACCAGGAATCGCAAGAAGAAAACGGCAGAGTCAAAAAAGATAGAAAAAGATAGTTTCTTTAAAAGAAGGGGCATCAACGGAGGAAATAGAGTACATCTTCAATACTTCAGAATACCCCATCCCAGAAGTTTTTAAAAATTCCTCTGTAGTAGGGTCAGGGGTTAACAATGCAGTTACTTCTAATCCCATCGACGGGAGGCTAGTAAGATGGACAACGTCCACAATTATGGGAGAAAGAAGTCCAAAAGGCAGCAACATTACGTTGTAGGACGTAGACCAAAAGCAGGCGGCTGCACTAATCACCCATTTGTTTATGTCTAGGGCATACGTAGAAAGCATGAGAATTTCCCTAATGCCTAGGAAGTCCCAGTATTTCCTAATGTAGGGTTCCACGCGAGAAACCCAGCTGCGCCAATCAACCCTAGGATTAATCCATGTGCGAAGGGGTGACGGTCCTTCCCACTTCGTCCAGTTCAAATAAGGACGATGAAGAAGGAAAAACTCATTGGGAGCCAAAGGATAGCTCGAAGAAAACGATTCGTGCATATTCGGTTTAGAAATGGGGCCCAGTATATACGAGGAACTCGAGTTAGGGCTCAGAATCAAAATTTCATGATTATCATGTTCATTCATGAAATCTTCCAAATTTTGTGAAAATCTTCTAGTAATCGAAGCATCAGATGAAGGTTTAGGAATTTTCTTTGGAGCCATAGTTATGGAAGTTTAGAAAGTTTAGACGAAGATGATGCAAAATGACGTTAAAGATTCTATACGCGCGGATATTCAAAAGACATCATTCTTTAAACTTCTGCTTTAAATGCCGCCATTTTGTTAATTAAGAGAGCGGTGAGACATTACTCATTTATTGAGTTTTAAAAGAAAAAAGTTCAAACCCAATTAATGAGGAGAGCATTTGTTTACACCATATTTTATTTTTATAAGTAGCAATAGTTAAAATAACTTATTTAAGGTTATAAAACTTTTACCCGTCGAATAAAATCTTATTGATAATAATGGCAAGATATAAACCAACCTATCAAAGGTTATAAGTAGCTAACCTGTCGAAAAAGGGTTATTGTTAACAAGGTATAAAATAACCTATCAAATGTTATGAAATTATTAACCCGTCGAATAAGCATTATTGATAATGATGACAAAGGTTAAGATAACCTATTGAAAGATGTATAACATGTTGTATTTTTATAAACAATGAGGGTTAAATTAACCTATCGAAGATTATAGGGCCAATAACCCATCGAATAAATTCATTAATAGTAAAATGAGAAGGTTAAATATGCCTGTCAAATCTGAGAAAAATAATAGACTATCAGATGTAAGAGAATTCCTCAAAGCCTTTCTAGGTTTTAATAGATGGTTTCTTTCGAGATGATTCCGTCGAAATTAATTCTTAAGTTATGAAGATAATGTTAATTTGGGGATTAATTTACAAGATGATTTCCAATGAATAGTACAAAGCCACGTGTCACGTTAAAAACATAAGACATATGTTTATGATAACTGTCACATTCACAGGCTATTCTGTGTAGTTGAGCAGTTGAAGCACAACCACGGAAGTTAAGGGACATGCACATTGTGATAACTGCCCACAACCACAACAATTAAAGAACGTGTGCATTGATAATTGCTCCACGATCACAGCAGTTGAGAGGCATTTCAAGATAAATGTGACAAATGGCAAGCCAAAACCCTAGAGATATGAAAGGTGATTAAAAGATGACTAGCCACGTGTTGAAATTCAGAAACAGTTATTAGCAGTTGCCGACGGTTATCAAGAAAATTGAATAAATATGATTGATTGTGATGAAGAACACAACAACACACAAACTGACAAACCGCCTGTATTTTCTTTTCTTTTTGTAGGAGTAGATCGTAGATTGTTGCCTTTGTAACTGGTTCTCTATCGAAGTTAATAAAATCTCGATTTTATTACTTTGATTTTATCTTCTGTGGCTTTTTTTGGCAAAATTCTAAAACAAAGCATAAAATTCGCACGCAATCGCTTGATCATTTCGAAGAAGAGGAATTTCCTTTCGAAGGAGATCATTTCGTTATTTTGGTAAACAATAATCTAAATATATTTTGAACTAATATTATTATAATTATGAGTTTTTCCAAAATAGAAAGACAATCGCCCCCACCCGTCTCTCTTGGGTCCATCTATGTCTTTAATGATCGCTTTTTAAATCTCTTCAAAATAGAAAGATTTAGAGAGAAAAAAACACTAAAAACAAGATGGAGAGAACATTTCGTGTTCTAAAAAAAAAACACTCAAAATATTTGTATCCCTATGTCCAATGTTTAGGCCAATTCGTGTTCTCGAGATTTTAATCACATTATACGGGCTGCCAATACATCGGGACATACATATTTTGGGACAAAATATCCTTACTCGGATAAAAGGCACAAGTATCATTAAAAAACCATAAAATGAGCAGTGGCTAGTGTACCTTCTCTCAACTGCCACACCAACCCACCACCCTCTTCAAAGATTCAAATTTGGTTTATGAAGGTAAACCTATCCCTGGACAGTTGTCCTTTTGGGATAGGCCTAGCAGTAGAGATCCCAATGTTGGATTCACTGATTACAAATTTCCTAACCATGTTGTTTAGTCTATAACTCAATCACTGATCGTGCTTAGACTTCTAATCAGATAACTAAATTGCAGCATTGGAAGACGTAGCAGTATCATTGATACGGCAGTTTATCAATCGATATTAGAAAATATCGGCCAATACATTGATAAATATTGGTATTAAAGGCCCCAAAATCTCAATACATATTAACTGATGCGATACGTAATGGCCAATATTTAAAAAGATGCTTCTAATATAATGGGGTTGTTAGAACTTACAACTCTTCCCATTATAATCAATACAAGACATTCTAGTTTTGACCATCTATATTCATTAAAAAGATTTACAGTCGATTAAAAATATCGTACCTCTGTTCGATGTAGGTGTACGAAGCACGCAACATAAGGACAAGTTCCTCTCCATACCATCTCTCCTCCATATCCCTCAAAACTGTTTTGTGTGTTTGAGATGAACCCACAACAATGAGTCAATGATCATTTTGTATAACAGAACACAATTTGAGCTTATATCTATCGTTGTCTATAATCAAGCTGTAAAATCTACGAGGTGAATAATTTGAATTATCATTGTAAGTCTATTCCAAACCTATAAAATAGAGTTTTGAAGGGTATGGAAGAAGAAATGTATGGGGGGAATTTTTTGTGGAGACCGACTCCGTAATTCGAACTTTATCTCTCTCTGCCTTCATATATTCCCTGTATGAAATGTTCCAACCAACAGACTGCCGAACAACTCAGAAACCAGAAATTCAGTAATCTAGCATGTCAAAAGCCTAGGCATCCCAGGATTTAAAATTTGAACCCCCACTGATTCAATCAAGTTCCCAGAGTCTACCATTCATATTATGTGAAGGAGCTGAATGAAGATTAAACTCCCCAAAAATTGATGCATGTCGTTGTACACCTGATGACCCATCGAACATGAACAATAAGACTCCCCTGCCATATCAATTATTTGTGCCCAAGCTGCCATAAAAGCAGAAAAGAAAATGGGTTTCCAGATTTTACTTGGCAAATTGTAGTGTCTGATTCACCAAAATGGAGGGCACACACGCAGTAGCTTCGCTGAACTAATACAGCTATTGAGGGCTAAAATGTTGCTGCTGCTAGAGAGCCCCATCCCACCTCATTAAGGTTTTTTAGTTCACGCAATCATCTGAGTGTATCTACAAGTGATGCAAAAACCAAACCAAACACTACTTTTTCCATGAAGTCCATATATCTTAAAAACAGAATCGAGCTTAACTGAAGAAAAAGAGCATGAATTATAAAGTCCAAGCAAATCGTTTAAGGCTCTGCTTAAGCAAGACAGCTTGAAACTTCACTTACACGCATTTTACTTGTCAATCTAATAAGCTTATGAGTTTCATCATCCATCTGAATCTTGTCCTTCTTCATTCGCTCGGCAACTACAAGTGGCATTTTACCAGCTTTTGCATAAGTGCGCAGAAGCAAATTATAGACTTCTGTATTCACATGGCCTGCATTTCGAAGACTAACCAACAACTGCTCTGCCCCCTCAACATCGCCTTGCTCTTCAAGGCTCCTAAATACTTCTTGAATAATTCTTTCATCGGGATCCCATTTCTTCACGCTACCAACAGCTTTCTTGAAACATTCTAAAACTTTATCCAACTGCTTTTGTTTCAAATAACCCCACGTACGAAGTTCCCAAGTGGTGTAACTAGGTTTGATGCCTCTTTGAACCATCTGGTTGAAAAATTTCTCTGCCGTTTCCATCTGGTTTTTGTTGACGTAAGCTGCAAGGAGTAAATTTGGAACCCTAGAGTCACCAGTGGGAGAAATAGATTCCCACTCGGTATAAAGAGTCTCTGCTTCTTCAAACTCCTCAAGTTTTAGAAGGGAAGATATCATGCAAGTATATTCAGCATCATTCATTTTCCGGAAAGAGGACTTCATCTTCTTCCATATCCGGCTAACCTCATCCTTCTTTCCCATGTTTGTATGCAAAGTAATGAGTGAGGAATAAGCAACTCGAACTTTTCGAGAAATCCTCTTCTCCATTTCCTTCAAAGTAAATTCCGCTTTGTCAAGAAGTGACTTTTTAACGTATAAACTTGTTAATGTGCTATATGTTACCCAATCTGGGTCTATTTTTGCCTTCTTTAGCTCAAGGAAGATCTTTTCTGCTGTTTCAACATCATTCTGTGAGGCACAAGCAGTTAGCCACAGATTGTAAGTGAACACATCTGGTGAAGTGTTCTTCTTTAACTCCTGAATCAGTACGGGAACCTCGTCCAACTCCCCGGTTGAGATGTACAGGGATAACACGTGATTATAAGGAAGGGGATACTTCAAGAAACCACATTCTGACATTTTTTCCATAAGAGCCTTGGCTTTAGAAGACTCCTTGTGCCGGACATAGGTGTGGAGAAGTGCAGTACAGGTAGGCTGGCATTTCATTCGATCAGGGAGATCTTCAAAAAACTTTTCTGCACTGCTTAGGCCACGAACTTTCGCAATCAAGTCCAAATGCACTGCATAATCTCCTGATTGCAACTCGATATCATCTTCTATATTCATCCATTCACATATCTGCATAAGTAATCAAATAGAGACCCTAAACTTAAAGGTTTGCAGTGAAACGCCCTCAATATTTTAAAATCATAATCAAATGTGCCAACCAGATCTACAAAAAAATAAAGTGCGATTAAAGCAAGACTAAGCTACCTGCAGTTATTCGAAAATCTCCAGAATAACCAATTCCGTGGTATTCAATGTCTGTCAATAGTATGCTCTATTAGGGACAGCTCCATGGCAATCACAAGTGCTATAGAATTTTAACTTCTAGACAGTAAACTTCCCTAGTGTTTGATGTTGTTGATTTGGACGAAACATAATAGATCTTTCAACGAAATCAAGACCCTGTTGTCCACACTGAAAGGTGTTATCCAAAAGAGGAACACAGTCTATTTTGATACATTAAATTTTAGTGGGTCTCTTTCTCTAGTTTGACTCCCATTTTTGTAGAGATTCTTTATTAGAATCTCCTTTTGCGTAAACTTTGTATACAGGTGGCTTCCTTACTGCCCCCTTTTTATACTATTCTTAGTTATCCAAAAAAAAAGTGTCATTATGATAAACATCAAGTCACTGCTGGGATAATTCCCCACTGTGGCGATGCCTCACATTTACAGGATATGCAAAGAAATGAAATACAGGTTTCAAGGGAAAGAATTATTAAGTTAAAAATATAAGATGCAAGAAATTTCAGCAGTGTGCTTTCCCTTAAGAAACCTGGAAGAAGTCATCACAGTAATTCCAGTATCATTTGCCATTGTTGGCTTCTCTTTCCAACACATCCTAAAGACCACTAATAGGCAAACAGAACAGACACCTAATGCAGGAATTTCCAAGTTTTCTCAACGTTGACCATTTTTGTCATTACCATGCTAGGAAAAAAATTTACAACTAGAAATGAACAGCTTTACCAACAATAAAAAAGAAATTCCCTGTCACACCTATGCACATGCAGAAATCTTATAATGCCGGGTCCAAGAATCACATAACACAATTGAAAAATGTAAAAGAACACCGGGTTAAATTCACTTTGCCCCCTTATAGTTTGGCCCTTACCTACTTGACTTTTATAATACCATATAATCTCTTGTGGTTTGTAGGCTTAAACACGTAATGTCCATTAGCAAAATTTAAAAAATTACCATAATGCCCTCATATCAATACATACTCGATATGTATATACAAGTATAAACATGTATCTATTTGTATATATAATGTATCCCTGACACACATTGCACCTCTAACAATACCAACAACACCACTCTAGCTATAAGAAGAGAGACAAAGAACACTTCAAAAGCACGGACACTTCTACGAAGGAAGCATGTTGTGTTGGACACCCATGTCGGATACGATACTCTTTGAGCACTCCTTGAACACTATTAAATTCATATTTGACACTTTTTAAACTGTCTTAATTAAAAAAATTAAATTTATTATGTCATACACTTCTTCGACACTTGATGGATACTTTAACGATCTTTCTTTAACTCTCCGAACAAGTTTTATGTAATGAATTTCTTAATAGTAACAATGTTTTGCATTCTTCGAAACGTAAATTATGCACGCTGAATATGTTATGAAATATTTACAAGATGAAATATCAAAATATTTAATTTTCTTAGTGATATATTATATATTTTCACTTACCATTGAATAAATTATTTACATATTTGACATATAACTAAAATCTAAAAATATAAATTTTTAACATATTCCAAACGTGTTGCACCCTGTATTTTTTTAAAATTGATGTGTCAACGTTTTCGTGCTGTATCGCGTGTTTGTATTCATGCTACTCAGGATAACACCAATCTTGCTTCACGAATAGCTATTCCCCCATTTCTCCATATATGAGTACTTGATTTTCTACTAACCAAGGAGAGAGAGAGAGAGAGAGAGAGAGAGTGAGAGTGCCTGCTTATTTGGTATATTGGCATGGTTTTTGTTTTTTCCTCTTCTCATTTTTGAATTTTCAAAAGCAAAAATGGTGAATTGAATCCCAGTAATTTTCAAATCATAACAATTTATTATGAATCTATTATATTTAAAAAGCTTAAAATGCTTTCAAAAAATGGATTTCTTTTAATGAATTCTATCATACAGTATTTGAAAACAATTTGGCCAATCATGCCTGCCATTTTTATATTTGAGAATGGAAAATAATTTTCAAAAACAATAACCAAACTGCTTCGATTGAGATTTCTTTTATTATGGTAGAAGCTGAGTTAAAAGTTAGCATGTTGTAGTTTTTCCATCATGGGGAAGAATTGCACAAAATTGGTTGGACTGTTGCTTTGAAATCTTCAAAACATCTTTGTTCCGAAAACCTTCTAGCCGTCTCCTCACAGAGGCAGCCATCTTGAGCCTCTTTGTTTCTGGCATCCTCAAAATTCTTAGTAGGACATCTGTATACTCTTCCACATTTTGTGCAAACCAAAAAAAAAGGTTTTCTGCCCATCTTCTTCTAACACAATATCCATCTTTGGCCCAGCAGAATCATGAGTTGAAAAAAAGTGGAAGCTTGTAAGCCAATTCCATGCCCTAAAAACAACCATGAGGATGTCTTCATAATGTCCGCTTAAACCAATGTTAGCAATCAAGGAAATATCACACAAAAGATCACCTTTTGCAAGGGACCGAACCAAGATGGGGTAGGAGAGAGAAGGGTGGCGGTAGAAGGAGAGAGGCAGTATCGTGGCGGTGGAGTTAAGGAAAGCTGGGTTTGGGTCTGAGAGGTGGTGAGAAAGGAGAGAGGGTGGTGGTAGAGGGATTATAAAAGAAACAGGTGAGAGATGGAACAAAACAAAAAGTGGCATTTTGAAAATTTAACGATTTAATGGGGTATTAATGTCATTTTTTGGAAGAAAAATGGATTTTAAAGTAGAATTTGAGTTTGGCCGTTAATTTGGATGGAAAAATTGATAGTGCCACGGTATACGTCATTCCACAAACCATACGGGGTTATGTGGTTATTATGAAAGGTCAATTAAACAAGTCGCACATGGGCCAACCATAAGGGGGCAAAGTGAATTTAACCCAACATAGTCAAGTGGATTGGACCACGGAAGGGGAAACATTTTGGTTTTGCATAGTATAAGAGCTGAAAGCTAAAGTGGAGAAAGAGGCATTTGATTTTTGGTTTTATTTTTATTTTTTATCTTAAATAACTCCGTTTGTATAGTGCTTAAAATTTTCTCTCTTATATAGCCGATTCCAAATTGAGAGAAAGAAAAAGAGTTGTGTGTTAAATAGCTAACAGCTAGCTAGCATGTAAAAAAGCTCGTCAAATCCCTATGAACATGAATCCAAATAATTTATGTGTCAAAACAAGAGCGTCCCCCTTAAGCGGCGCGTTACGCTTGCTTTCAGATGTTTCGAAAATGGGCAAAGTGCGCCG
Source organism: Heliamphora exappendiculata (assembly GCA_034768845.1). Lineage (NCBI taxonomy): Eukaryota > Viridiplantae > Streptophyta > Magnoliopsida > Ericales > Sarraceniaceae > Heliamphora > Heliamphora exappendiculata. Next base: position 9,610,691 of record JAOTRH010000010.1, on the reverse strand, counting down.
ACGCTACGGCCGGGTGCGGTGAAAAATGAGCAAAGGTCCTTGTGCTTCCTTAGACAAGTGCGGATAAAAAAGTTAGTCCAAGATTATAAAGCTTAGATTAACAATTTGAAATATAGGAACCTTAACATGTAAAACAATTAATTAGTTGATACTATGATTAGAAGAAAAATTAGTATAGTGAGCTTACAAGAGACTAAATGGGTAGAGAAAAAATAAAAATAAATAGATAATAGTATAATACAGAGTATAAAATCTATTATACTGAAAAAGAGAGACATAGAAATTGTGTAAAAATAATAATAGCTAAACATTTTTAAGATAATGTAGTAATAATTACGCGAAATGGAGATTGGATAATTTAAATTAAACTTGTGATTAAAAAAACTACAGTTAAAGTAATTAGTTCCTATGCACCTTAGGTAGGATTGAATGGCCATACTAAAAGACAATTTTTAAATCAAATATTTTTTAAAATTTATTTTTACATAATTTTATATTCAATATAGTCTTATTTAATAGATTTTGACGAATAGATTTTAAATATATATATGTATTTATTTTTTATAAAAAACGGATATGTATAACAAAAGTTATGATAAATTTTAAAAATATATAAAATTAATTTATGTAAAACAAGCAAAAAGGCTAAAAGCTTTTGTATTCCCAAACGAGACTTTTTAACTTTTTTGACTTTAAGTAAAAAGGCAAAAAGCACGGCTTAAAGTCGATTGCCAAATGAGACCTAAGTCGATGAGTCGAATGATGAAGCAATGAAAAAGAGTAACTAAACATCATATAAGGTTAACAACAACAATGCTAGAGAATCAGTTTAGTTTTAGTTTTATACCCTAGTAGATCAACTATGAAAGCAATTCACCTATTGAGGAGATTAATAGAGAAGTATACAGAAAATAAAATAGATCGTTATATGATTTTTATATACTTAGAAAATGCCTATGATAAAGTATCTAGAGATATCATATGGTGGGCGTTGGAGAAAAAAATAATGACAAATAGGTACATTGATGTGATAAGAGACATGTATGATGGAGCTACCAGAACAATTAGATCACCTGCAGGAGAAACAAGTAAATTTTCGAGTAAAGAAAGACTACACCAACGATCCGTTTTGGGTCCTTATCTCTTGGTGTTAGTTATGGGTGATCAGACTAGACGTATTTAAGATAATGTTCAGTCGTGTATGTTATTTGCAGATGATACCGTCTTAGTGGATAAGAATAAGAGTGAAATTAACGCCAAATTAAAAATGTAGAGATAAGCTTTGGAGTCAAAAATGTTTCGGGTAAATAGAAACAAGATTGAATATATGAAATCTAATTTTAGCAGTAATAGGAGTATAAATAGTGAAGAAGTAAATGTTCAAAACCAAGTAATACCTAAAAGTGAGTATTCTCGTTATTTAGATTCGATTATCAACAAAGATAGAGAGATTGCAAATTGTGTAACCCATAAAATCAAAATTGGTTGACTCAAGTGGATATTGGGTTGGTGTCTCATATTTCTGATATTCTAGTTCGGTAGGGCGTCCGGACAGTGCTGACGATAGCTAGGGTTTTGAAGGAAGCTCTTGGGTTGGTGACCACTCGAGCGATCAAGGATTCGCTCCAGCGGCCTGTCGCGGAACAACATATTATTGAGGCGGCTAGTGTTTCAGCCGTTGCATAGTTTGACCTAGTTTTGAATCTATTTAAAGGGGGTTGAAGCACCAAAAACCCTAAGGGCATAGATAATGTAAAAAGAGACTCAGATACACTAGAGTGATGCTCAGATTTAGAGATCAGAGAGTGTAGAGCTAATTTTTGTAATCCTTATTGATAATAGTGGATTATTCCTTCTTGTTCTTCCGTGGAGGTAGGCAATCAGCCAAACCACATTTATCCTTATGTTCTTGTTTTATTTTTTATTTGCTTTGTGTGGATTGAAACCTATGTTCCTATTCCGCTACGTAGGGGGTTTAAGCCCTTAAAATCCCATCAGTGGAGGGGTGTGTCCAGCATTCTATGTGATCGATAGATACCCGCAAGGTTAAAATAAAAAATTTATAGAACAACTATTAGACCAACGATTCTATATAGGACAGAATGTTGTGCTGCTAAGAAAGATTACATAAACAAGATGAGTGTTGCTGAAATAAAAATGTTAAAGTAGATGTGTGGTAGAACTTGAAAAGATAAAATTAAGAATGAAAAAATATTCGTGGAATGGTATGGATCGCACCAATTAAGGACAGGTTAAGAGAAAATGAATTAAGGTGGTTTGAACATATATAACGTAGATTACTTGATGCAGTAGTAAATAAACGATAAAATTATGAGTAATGAAAACACTAGAGAAATTGATAGATCAAAATTAACATAGAATGCGTATTAAGAAAAAATATAAACTTATGAAATCTATCTGAAAATATAACCCTTAATAGAGCATAATGACATAAAAGAATTCATGTAACTTACCCCAATTGATTGGGACAAAGGTATAGTTTGGTTTAGTTATCTCAAATGCGCAAGGAAGTAGGTGCATCCCTTATATAACCTGTCATGATTATCTTGCACAGTTTCGAACCAAATGAAGAAACTCTATAAGAACCTTAGCTTGGAACATTTCTAATGGATCATGCTAACTACATTCATCAAATCCTCTCTTCTCTTGCTTCTCTTGCTTCTCTTCGTTAATTCATCAAACACCTGGAATGACAAATTCCATGCGGACACCAAATCCCGCAAATCTTACTTTCTTGTCTCAAGTAAAACATAATCGTTCTGAAGTTTTAAGCAAACTCAAACAAGGTTCGTCTAAATTCATTTCCCTTTGCTCAATACAGGGATTCATCAATAATACTACATACCCAAAAAACTTATGCGGAAATTTATCGAGAATTCAAAACTAATGGTTCAAATTCACTTGGATTGTGACCCACAAATCTGAATCATTCATTTTAAATTCATAAATTTACCCAGAATTCAAAATTAATTGTTCAAGTTCACTTGGAGCGTGACCCACAGACCTGAATCATTCATTTGAATCCGGATTAAAATTTTGAATTGCTTTTATGGGTACACAGCATTTTCGAACAAAAGAGAGGCTATACCTCGAGAGCGTGTTTGTAGCGCTTGTGCTTTCGGAGCTCACGGACGATGCGATTGAGCTCGTACTTGCGAACTGTGTGCCCTTCTTCTTTCCATTTGCGTATAGCGATGACGGCACTGCGTTTTGCGTAAACAAGACTCAGGAGCCGTCGGCCCAGCGTGTCTCGGCAGCCGGTGCCGGAGTTCGTAACGGTGATTGTTCCGTTGCCCGTAAATGCGGGCTTCACGGCCGCTTCCGCCGAGAAATAGCGTGCCGCCGCCAGAATCGTGCGGACGCTACGGGGCAACATTCCCGTCTGTGCTCTGTGCCAGTGATGGCGGAGGTGTGGCTCATTGAAAACGCACGTCTAAGGGCCTTTGACGGGCCGGGCCGGGCCGGGCCGTAATTCGTATCCGAGTTCGGCTGCAAACTTTGTCCAACAGTTTTTTTGTACCGGGCCCCGAAATGGGCCTAAGCAAAATGGTGCCCAAAATGGCTAAATCCAAACTCAATTTGACGGGCTTAGGTCCTGTTTTTGACGGGCTTACGTCCCGTTTGAACAACCTAAAAAGTTTGGTTTTTTATTTAAAAAACTCAACTTTTAAGCTACATCATTTGATTTTTTAAAAAGTCAACTAAGGTTGTGTTTGGGATGGTTGAAAAGATTAGCTTTTGCTAAAAACGCCAAAAAATTAAAGTTGTCTGTTTGAAAAAAAAACCAAAAAACTAAAAAGTCAAAAAATCAAATTAAAACATAAATTCCCAAAATATTCTTTTCAAACTTCTACAACTTTTAAAATATAATAATACCCCTTATTTATAACTTATTTACTATAACTACTAATTATATATAATTATTAATAACAAATATATATAAAAAGGTAAAATTATTTACTTTGGAAAAAAAAGTAAAAAAACTAGTTTTTTATCCAAATAATCAATTTCAAAAAAAATAATTTAAAAATTAAGTTACCAAACAACTTATTTAGAGTCAAATTTAGCTTTTTGACTAAAAACACAAAAAGTAAAAAAGTTAGCTTTTAAGCCAGTTCCCGATCGGGCCCTAAAAATTTAAACTTTTTTCAAAAATATTATTTTTTACTTTATAATGTTTGGCATTTTTAAAATGCTCACTAATTTTTTTTAAAGAAAATAATTTATACACATTCTAAATATTTTAACTTTTTTAAGTAAAATAAATATAAAACCTTCAATTAAAAAAGATAACTTTACTCCCAAAAATAAAATAAAAAATTGTGTGAGTATCCAAAACACTCTAATTTAAAAGCAAAAGCTAGAGATTTTTAGATACTCCAACGAAAAGCAAACAAAAAAAAAAACTTTTCCTAAACAATTTATCCCAAAAAACTATCTTAAAAGCGTAATGTCCTTTGAGTTTAGCAAAATGAATGATGAAATTTGGTTAAGAAAAAAAATTTGAAACTTTTAAACTTTTTCCGCAGAACTATTTCGATTACTTGATAATCTGAAATGTTAAATATAAATTTGTCATCCATATGACAGATGACACGCCTATTTATAGGAGTCTAATATGACGGGTAATGAAAAAGACTTAAACTTTTGATAATTATCTTAATTTTATTTGTTTAAAAAAAATAATTATTTAAGTTTATAATTTTTTTTAAAATTTTAATTATTTAAGGAAATAATTATTGTTTCTTTTAAAGAGATAATTATTTAGTAGCATAATTATTATTATTTTTATTTAAAAAAATAATTATGTACTTTTAATTTGATTTAGAGAAATTTTTTATTTTTTTTTCATATAAAAAAATATAAAATTTTACACGTGACGCCATATAATCAAACCAATAATGAAATTTAATTTGAGACTCCTTTAACACATGATAATATTTAATTTGTCAATAATTATATTATATTTTTTTGTAATTTAAAATTTACATGCCTATAAAAATATCTGAATTAATGAAGGCTTAAATGGGTGAGGAAATGATGGCACTAGTCAATTTTTAAAAATTGTAAGAAGGTTATATATTATGGTCAATTAGTTACCTTGTGGCTGAACTTTAAAAGGTCTTTCATAATTAAGATGAAGAGCATGTAATTTGAGTCCATCTCTATAATCAAAACTTAACCAGTGGAGGAAATTAAAACACCCAACAAAACCAAATGAGAGGCTAATGTAAGTTTAAAAAACTTGAGTAAGGCTATTAATATTTTCAACTAATTTCAAGATGGAATGCATGTGATTTAAGTCATTTACAATTCTACATTGCCAAAACTTAACTAGTGGAGAAATTTGAAACACCTAACGTAACCAACCGGGAGGCCAATGTAATTTTAAAAAACTTGAGCATAGCTATTAATATTTTTAACTAATTTCAAAATAGAGAGCATGTGATTCGCGTTATTTCTATAACTAAAACTTAACGAGTTGAGGAATTTAAAATACCCAACATAACAAAAAAAGAGGCCAATATAATTTTAAAAAAGTTGAGCCAAGCTATTAATCTTTTCAACTAATTTCAAGTTGGAGGCTTGTGATTTGCGTATCTCCGTAACCAAAGATTAATAAGTGGAGGAATTTAAAACACCCAACATAATCCAAGGAGAGACCAATGTAATTTTTAAAAGCTTGAGCAGAACTATTAATATTTGCAACTAATTTCAAGATGGAGACGATGTGATTTGGCCAAAACTTATCAACTTATCGAGTGTAGAAATTTAATACACCAAACACAATCAAATGAGAGGCCAATATAATTTTAAAAAACATGAACAAGGCCATTAATTTTTTCAACTAAATAACTTAACGAGCGGAGGAATTTAAAACACCCAACATAATCAAATGATAAGTCAATGTAATTTTAAAAAACTTGAGCAGAACTATTTTAATAATTTCAACTAATTTCAATAAAGGCAAGTGTAATTTATCATTTTTTAAAATTCTAACAATTTGGAAGGGTAAAACCTTTGGGTCTTGGTGTAATCGACTAATGAAAAGTTCCGAATGGATCACTTTTCGTTGCTCCATAATAATTAATAACAATGTCAAACAATACTAACTTTTTTTAAATTAATTTTAATTATAATTTATATTGCTAAACATAGGAATGCTACACAATCACTCAGTTGTATTTTTTTTATTATTAAAAACATCATGCAAGTGATATTTTAAAATATCTAACAGTGTAACGGAAGGTAGAATTGGAATATGGCAAAATAATTTATCAACTCGGAATTAGATTTTCTCTATTTTCTTTAAAAAAAAGTTTTTGAATTTTTATTTTATTATTATTACGATGATCAATCTTGATGATTCAAATTGTCCATATGCATATTAAAAAGATAATTTAAACAAAAAATTAAATTGAAATTAACAAACATGATATGAGAGATTTGGTTATCACTTAAAATCACATTTTTAAATCTCTTTAAAAGCAGAGGAATTTAGAGATAAAAGAAACTACTTAAATGCTTTTATTTTATAATGCCAATATTAATCATTTAAAAATAAATACATTAAGTACTTTTATTTTAAAACATGATTAGCTTAGTAATATAATATATATAACGTTTCATTTTCTTTTATTGAGATTAACCAAACACAATAGAAGAAAAATGACAATTTTATCTCTCTTATTTATCCAAACAAGATGAAAAATAATACAATTATTTCACTTCTTTTTTTCTTTTATTATTTATGTAATTTTTTTATTTTTTTCTCTCTTGTTTTTTTTTTCAAACGGGTTGTTATAGATAGTTGTTTTTCTAGTAGGGACTCGGGAGGGTGTTGCGTTTAAAGTTTAAACGGTAGCATACTCGTGCTGCATTTTGTTTGGGTAGATTTTGTGAATAAATGTTTATGATCGAATTCGTTCATTAAGTAGAACTCATCAGGTTTATTTAGTTTGTAAAATTTTAGATTCATCCGTTACCTGTGGCTGAGTGATTGAGTAATATTTGTTTAACAATCTGTTTTTAAAATTATAATTTTTATTTATTTATTTATAAAATAATATTAAGAGATCTTATTCAATCACTTAGTTAGAGGTATCATATGAATTTGAATTTTTACATAAATAACAAACTCGACGAGTTCTACATAATGAACGAATTTAATCATAAAAATTTATTGACAAAATGTTCCGAACAAGATAGTGCTGCCCTTAAAGTGCCGCTTCCCATTTCGTCCTAGTAGGGCTGTATCAACTACTTATATGATAAAGAAAATCAAGTAAACATCAGTGTTGAAGTCATTTAATTTTGAACATCTCCTCATAAAAAATCTTAACGAGTGGATGAATTTAAAACACCCAACGTAAGTAGACTGAGAGGTTAATGTAATTATAAAAACTAAAAAAGAAACAATTAAAAATTTCAACTAATTTCAAGAAAAACTAGTGTAATTTACCCTTCTATAAACTTCTTGCAACTTGAAGAGTGAAACCTTTGGGTCCTTGTTTATAAAAGTGACAGTACAATATGAAAGGGAACAAATATAAGGTCTCGTTTGTTTTGACGGATTAATAATTCGTCCGAACTATTAATTCAAAATATAATTTAATTCGATATTTGTTTGTATAAAAGAACTTCTAGACTAATTATCTGAACAGATTGTTAGTCCGCCAAATGAGGAATAACTTAATGAAGGAGTGTTAGATTAAGAAGGATTAGATTAAAGAGTGAATTTAAAAATTTTAAAAAATAATAAGAAATATTAAAATATTAAAATTAACTTAATACAAGGGTAATATT
>JAOTRH010000010.1:9581564-9595165 GCA_034768845.1 Heliamphora exappendiculata | reverse complement strand
GTGATCAATTTTTAATTTTATTCCTAATAAATTATGTATTACAATTTGATTGGCTCAATTATTATCCTTTCAAATCTTGATATTCATCTTGATGTAAACTTATTTTAACAAATATTAAAGTTTATCTTGGTATAGTTTTATCTAAAATAATTTTAAAAATTATATTAATATAATTTTGTCTTAATAAATTTTCAAATTTAGTCTTAATAACTTTAATTACTACCCTTTTAACCTTTTTAAAGATTTATCGTGATATAATTTTATCCTAATAAATTTTAAGAATTTGTACCAAACAACTAAAATTTATCTTAATATTATTCATTCAAAACTTTAAAATTAATCTTAAAGAAGCTTTAAAAATTTAAATTACCACCACCTATTTTCTCATCTAATATGAAATTTAAAACTACATACATCTAATTCAAAACTAAAATAGTTCAATTATAAATTAAATTTCAAATATTTTCAAAACTCAATTTTTTTTCAAAAACCCATCACCTCTCAATCTCTTTTTCAAAAGCACACAATCCCACCGTATATATCCTTAGAACCATGAGCTATTATTTAATATTTTAAAAATTAAATCGTTGAGCAAACTGAAAAAAAGAACAAGTAGACGGGTCACCAATTCAACGAGAATCGAATTATAATCGAACCGTGACGTTATAATTACATAATTAATAATTTTAATATTATAAATATTAAATAAAAATAATATCTAACTCACAATCCAAATAAAAAAATAAAAAAATCTCATGATTTAAGTATGATTTTAATTAAATAATTAGAATCTCTAACAAAAATAATCAAAATTTAAAACATCCTTGATCATCAAATTAAAATAAAATAAGCATAAGTGACAAGTATAATAAAATATAAACCAAGTAAAAGTATATATTAGAGTTTATTACATCACAATCTTTCCAAAAATATAATAAATATTTTTTTTATTGCTTAAACCCTTTGAAGACTATGAGTAAACCAATCATTTTCATCTCTATTCCCATTGTTACGCGAAATATTTAATTCTTCATCAATGTTTATATCAATAAATGATCCAAAATCAATGTTATCTCCAATAGCATCTAAGATTTTTAAGTTAAAAAATTAAAAAATTGAGTTTTAAAGTTGAAATTTGAAACCTAGGCAGTTTTAGTGAACCGAAACCGGTTCTACCGGGCCATCGATTCAATCGTGAGTTTGATCAATTTTTATTAAAAAAAATAATTTTCGTATCTGACCGGTTTAATGGGTTAATTCGAACCGTTAGCCAGACTGATTGACTCATCCTATCTCATTTGAATTGGTTTTTATTTTTTTACTAAAATTTTTACTTTTTATTCCTCCTAGTGAGAGTAATCTAAAAGTATGTGATCTTCAAATATGTACATTTGAGGGAACGGTAACGGTAAAAGAAATTGCTAAATTTATTAAAATTCTGAAAAATGTTGTATTTTTATTTTTTTTGAAAAATTGTTACTGCTTATTGAAGCCTTTGTATGCTTTATGTGCACAATAGAATCACAAATCAGCTATATTCAAAATTTCTTGGTTTTAAGATTTTTGCCCCTTGGTTATAGAACAATCTTAATCTCAGAATTATATAAAAATCTAAAATTATAAAATTTTATTTTAAGACATGATATAGGATCAGGTGCGTTAAGAGACAAATCTATTTTCTATTTATAATATTATAGTAAAACATTGTAAGAGCTATCCAAAGTTATAATGATTTTTTTTAGAAATAATTGCATGCTTTAAAGTTTGATAGTTCTTGTTCATACATTTTTATTTTCTAAAATTGGTTGCAACGCATCATGCATTGTAACATTCTTTTTTTTTTTAGAGTTGTATGTTCTATAAAATATTTTAAAAGAGTCTCAAATCTCATATTTGATGGTCGGCGTGGCAATAGGTACTACACTTATTCGATTGTCTTTTTAACTGTAGCAAACAGTGAGCGAGAACAGGTGCACAAACAACGTCGTTTATTTTATATTAATTTTTAATTATTTATAAAATAAAAAATTAGTGAACAGTTCAATTTATAGGTCATTTATTATTTTCTTCTAGTAAAAAATTTTATAACGAGTAAAAATTCATCTGTATAAAAATTTTAACACGCAAGGTTCTTTTGGGACAAAAATACCATATAATAGATAAATTTATCTATGCCTTTTAAAAACATGTATAAAAAATAAAAAAAAATGTATATATCTTTTATTGAAATGATATGTAAAGAACACAGATAAATTTATCTGTCTTATTGAAATTATGTATAAAAAATACAGATAAATTTATTTGTGTCTTTTCAAGACATGTATAAAGAATACAGATAAAATTATCTGTCTTTAATTGAAAGTACATGTAAAAAATACAGATAAATTTACCTGTCTTATTAAAAGCACGTATAAAGAATATAGATAAATTTATCTGTACATTTTCAAAATATATATAAAGAACACAGAAAAATTTATCTGTCTTTTTATTGAAAGCACGCGTACAAAACACAAAAAAATTTATCTGTCTTTTTATTGAAAGCACGCGTACAAAACACAAAAAAATTTATCTGTTTGCATTATTTGTGTTGATATGCAAACAGATAAATTTATCTATTTGCATATTAAACAAATGAATAATAAATAAATATCAAACAGATAAATTTATATATTTGTAGAGTATCTTTGAGAGAAATTACATAATCAAACATTGTCTGTTAAATTTCTTATTAATAAATCTTACACATTAAAATTTAATTTTTTAAATTTTTAACTGAAAGCCCCTTCATTAAAACCACGGTAGAAAATTGTTTCAAGAGGAAGCTTACAATCCAAAAAAACCACAGGAAGCTTACGATCAAGAGGAAGCTTACCATTTGTGGTTTGATTGGGCTGTGGGCTGTGGGCTGTGGATATAATAGTAGAGGTAAGTTTCATATAACGTAAAATAATTAACGATAAATTTGTTTAATCAATAAAGTTATTATAGGCTGGATTGTGAAAAGATTTGCTAATTCAAGTTAATTAATAGTCCAACTCAAACAAAAAAAACAAGTCACAATGTGGGTCCATGTGCTCCTAATTCAATTTACACCCTCAAAATTATTATCAAACACAATTTAAAGAATGCAAAATATAATTTAAGGTGTGTTTAGTTTAATTCTTTTTATACTTTTTTTCATATAAGGTAATTTTAAATATTCATTTAAATAAATGTACTTCTTATTTTTTTATTGTGAGTATTTAAAAATATAAGAAACATTACAAAAAATTTTAAAAAGTCCACATACAATAAATATAAATTTTTTAATTTTTTAATTTTTTGAAGTTTTTTTTAGATTGTTTTTGGCACAGAAATCGATTTTTTTTAAAGAAAATTATTTACAAAAATAGGAAAAATAAAAAAACTAAGTAAAAGCCATTAGGCATTTTTTAGAGCCAACGATTTGTTAAATTTTAAAAACGTCATGTTAATTACTGTATATTGAATAGTGATTAATAAATTAATAAATATTAATATATTTTAATATTAATATATTTTTAAAAGTAAAAATTATTATTTTTATAAATATTAATATATTTTATACAAATATTTATTTATTATATACATTTTATTCGTCGCTCGGTGGTTAGTATTTTTTATTTTAAAATGTTAAGGTCATGACAGCTGGCGATCAGAGGCGGCGAGGTTACGCAGTTTAAATACCCAAGCGACTATCAAGAGCACAAACATTCCAAATTTCCAACTGCTCTTCCCGTGGCCTCTGAAGCCACTACTCCTGCCATGAATTAGGGCTTTTGACAGTTACATCGATCACGCACATATCACTCCACTGTTCTCTCTCAAGATCATGTTCTGATATCGTTGATCGCTGCTCAAATGGCGAGCGGCCGCACCAGCGTCCGCGTCGTTGTCGTCGGCGACCGAGGTACCGGAAAATCTAGCTTAATAGCCGCCGCGGCTTCTGAATCCTTCCCCGAATACATTCCGCCTGTTTTATCGCCTACTCGCCTCCCCGCCGACTTCTACCCCGACGGCATCCCCATTACGATCATCGACACCTCATCGAGGTTACGATTCCTACATCTCCCTATACAACAAATGTATACATAATATGTATTCATGAGTTCTTTATATTCTGATTTGAATCTTGATCGAATCTTTGTTAATGTGTATCTATATACTGGTGCGTTCTTTATATTCTGATTTGAATCTTGATCGATTCTTTGTTAATTTGTATTTATATACTGGTGAGTTCTGTATTTACTAGTTTGAATCTTGATCGATTCTTTATTATTCTCTCTCTTTCCCCTTCCGTTCGTTCTTTAATTCTTTTCTTCTTTCTTTCTTCATTCTTCTTTTTCTTTTGTTTTTAATTTGATGTTGCGTTCAGTTTGGAGAGTAGAGGTAAGCTTGCCGAAGAATTAAAGCGAGCAGATGCGGTGGTGCTAACCTATGCTTGTGATCAGCTTGCGACGCTTGATCACCTGAGTACTTTTTGGCTTCACGAACTTCGTCGACTAGAGGTTTACAATTGGCACCTTTTATTAACAGATGATTTCTTTTTTCCTGTCTACTTGGCTTGATAAATGCATATACTTTTGTATAACTTCCAAAGTATTTGTGTCTCACGTGAGGTGTAATAAATGAATTTTGCTTACCCTATTTGGGTCGAAATCCCCGAAGAAGAACCCTTCCATCTTCAGACCTTATAAATTTATTTGTTTGGAGTTTGGACTTATTATTTATTTATTTTTTTTTACCAATGTACAGGTGAAGATACCTGTAATTGTGGTTGGCTGCAAGCTAGATTTGCGGGATGACGGCCACCCTATGAGTCTAGAGCAGGTGATGTCACCAATTATGCGACAGTTTCGGGAAATTGAGACGTGTATAGAATGTTCGGCAGCTAATCTGGTTCAGGTTTGTCACAATGACTTAATTTTTGTTCCAAGAATTAGTATTAAAACAAGGTGAATTCTATTCAGTCACGCTTTATTTTGTTTCTCTGGATGCATGGTGGATGATAACATTGAATTACAAGTGAAAAAGAACAGGATATCTCCTTTCTTGGTCCCTGTTAATTAGGTTGTTGGAAGGGTTGGACTGGTTGGTTTTATCTACACAAAGTCATGATCTTACACTGATAATGGACTTTTTGGATCTCTGTGTTTCATTAACAAATATGCAAATACAACACTGATAGTGGAGGCTAACTACAGATGAATAGATTTGTAAACTTGACTTTCTAATAGAGTTCTGTAATTACTTGGATTTTGGGGCCAAAATACCCCATGTTGTCATGGAATCCTACAAACGTCTAATTTGAGAATTCTGCTCTGATAACTTGCCTTTCCTGTTTATATGCTGCATTATGTTGGAGACGTCAGTGGCGATACATTCTTATTAATTTGCAGGTCCCTGAAGTATTTTACTATGCTCAAAAAGCAGTTCTTCATCCCACAGCTCCATTATTTGACCAGGAATCCCAGGCTTTGAAACCCCGATGTGTGAAAGCGTTGAAACGGATATTTATTCTCTGTGATCATGACACGGATGGTGCCCTAAATGATACAGAGTTGAATGAGTTCCAGGTTCCCACCCCCCTGTCCATTATACAATAGTTGTTTCCCTTGGTTCTTAAAATTTTGTATGTATTTATTTATCTTTTTTTTCTTGGGAGGAAGGGGGCTTGCATGTTGCATTTGGTATCTCATCTCGTATAGTGTGAAATGATTGTATGATCTTTGTAAACAGGTTAAATGTTTCAATGCTCCCTTACAGCCTGCTGAAATAGTGGGTGTTAAGAGAGTTGTACAAGAGCAGTTACCTGAAGGGGTTAATGAGCTTGGGCTTACCTTGACAGGATTTCTTTTCCTTCATGCTCTTTTTATCGAGAAAGGGCGTCTTGAGACAACATGGACTGTTCTAAGGAAATTTGGTTATGATGATGATATTAAGCTCAGGCGTGATCAGCTTTCTATTCCATCCAAGAGAGCTCCTGATCAGGTATACTGAAATTCAATTGTATGCCCATCCTTCCAACAATGTTATGAAATTTTATTGTAATCTCATCTGTTGTCGTTTTCATTCAGTCAAATTAGCATGAGAGAATGGGGAACTTTCTTTAGTAGTTGGCCAAAAGATATGTAAAAGGAACTTTGTTGTTTTACACTTGAAACGCATTTCTCTTTTGGATATACATTGTTGAGCTGGTGAAGTTGGAGGAACATGACCTAAAAACCGCACCATCTTCTCTAGCATGTACTATAATGTGACAGGTACATTTGATATTTGGGCTGCAACTGAGCTGGGGTGAGTATTGCTTATCTAAATTTGCCTTTTCGGCAGCTCGGTCAGTACTGAGAAGCTCAATCAACGTGCTTAAAAATTTGGTCTGTTTTAAAACTCATTAAATTTAAGGTAAATTACATTGACTTCCCTTGAGATATTCTGAAAAAGTACTGGGACCTTCCTCGAGGTTTCAAACCTCAATGACGGTGATCTCCCCAGTGTTGTTGGTTAAACTTCATTAATGGATGTGATGATTTTATTTTATTGCCATAGAATTAAATAGGCTAAAAAATCAAAACCCGTGATCTCCCCAGTGTTGTTGGTTGGACTTCATTAATGGATGTGATGATTTTATTTTATTGCCATAGAATTAAATAGGCTAAAAAATCAAAACCTGAGCCCATCTCCAAACAGGCCCTACCAAACCTCCAAAATCCAATCACGTCCTCTGCATCTCCACAACATGCAAGACCATACTGTCAATCCACAACATTGACGGTGACGTGTGATGATGAACCATGACGGCATGTGATGACGAGCTACGATGGCATGCGATGACGAACAACGTGCAATGGGCAGAGGTGTGCGACCAAAAGAACAACGACAGGGGGTTTGCGGCGATAGAGGTTTCCAGCTTTTTGTTGGGGGAGAAGGATTGCGATGGTGCCGTGGTGGTGATGAGGAGCTGCGGAGATGCTTGTACTACTTCAATTGATACTTTTAGGTTTTATATTTGTGGTTGCTTTCTTTTGTTCAATGATTTATAGGAAGTTATTCTTTTTGAGTGCTATTTTGTCAGCTTTGCTTAGTATGGAAACAAGCGTGCAAACTGCAAAGCAAGAGAATGAAGAGACACTCCTTAAGATTTTACATCCTTTTGACTGTGCATATGTTCGGTGGCTTGTTCGAGATATTGAGAAGATTCATGAATTTACTATGGGATATCCACTTGCATTGAAGTCAATCCACATGGTGAAGGGTTTGCAGATTGCTTCAATTGATAGGTTTATGAGAGTGATCGACATCAGAGGGAGCGTGCAGCGATGGCGATAGTATTGGACAATGATGGTAGCTTGCACCAGTGATTGCAGTGGTAGTCCAATCTTTCAAAAGGGTTTTATGCCAAAGCATGGCATCTTGTCCATTCTAGCATTTTTCTGTTCATAGTGCTTGGGGTTTTGCAGTTGTATTTGGAATGATGAGACAGTTAGAAGAGAAAAGAGGTAGTGGTGGTGACCGGCTTGGCTAGAGAGAGAGAGAGAGGAGGAGGAGGTATGATGTTAGTGTAAAATAAGGGTACATGCGAAACTGGCTAATATAAATAAGGGAAGCGTGAGAAGTAAATATAAAATATTTGTTGACCTCATCGAATTCTGTTTTCCTACTTAACAATCCCGTGACAAGGAGGGGGAAATATGAAACACGAAGTGAAGCTGATGGGATGGGATGCTAGAGTCATTTCAGAAACTTCAAGGGAAGCCGCTATATTTGTCAGATACCTCAAGTGAGGTCAATGTAATTTACCCTTAAATTTATTGGTTATGAACTTAAGTTAGATATTGAAATAGAGAAAAAGGTATGGCTTGATCTAGATGCGCCATCTCATGAAAGCAGCTGGTCAAACTCAAATTTATTAATAAAATATTTGCATATGTATTTGCCAAACTCGACCTCTTTTGAGATGGTTTTTTATTTGATATTATGTCTAATTGTCTGGCAAGTCACGCGGATCTATATCTCAACAAGTTTTGAAACTGTTTGGTACCAAGGGGTTTTTACACACGAGTCATTTTCACATGTTCATGGGCCTATTAATTGAGCTTGGCCTAGGCTTGCTTGTTTATCAAACAAGCTTGCCAATGAGGCTTGAACTTGAGGTATTCAGGAGTACTTCTGTATCCAGCTTTATCCGGTGCTTTCCTACAGAACTCGCGTTATCTCAATAGTATGTGTACGCTGATAATGTGATTTCCTTAAAATAATTGATAGAACATTTTTGGATATTTATCTTTTGAAATTTAACACATCCTTTTAAATGCCTTCTTTTAGAGTGTAGAATTGACGAGTGAAGCTGTGGAGTTTCTGAAGGGTGTCTTCAGTCTGTTTGACACTGATAAGGTATTTATGGGTCTTTTTCACAGCCTTTGCGTTTTCTGCTTTCCCTATGCTGGAGGGGTAAGACTGGACACAAACCTACCCTTTGGCATGGTTTAACCAGTAGTGATCATTCTTTTACTTAGCATTGTCTTGAGTGCCTTGATTTAAGGAATGGGTCATCTATTTTGCATGGTAGGAATTTGGCTCAGCTTTAGGTCTGATGCTTGTTGGGCCTATGTTACATGCCTCTATAGAGGTTATGTAAGAGTCCATCAGTCTTGGATGATTGTAATATGCTCTCCAATCTACACCACCTCATTCTGCTGTTCTAGCTTATCCACAGTTTTATAATTTCTCTGGTACTGAGCAGGATGGAGTCCTACGTCGTTCTGAGCTTGACGATCTATTTTCAACTGCACCAGTAAGGTGAATTGTTTTCAGTAAGCGGGTATATGTTGTTGGCTTTCTTCCCTTATTTTCCACAGTATGACGTGTACGCTGGAATTTACTTATGCATGTGTACATGTATTGATGTACTTTCATGCTGTGTGCTGTAGACATGGTATTCTTGCCGTTGTTTGTAAAAGGATGTGAAGACTGGAAAACTTTTATCCTTTATCCGTTATATTTTAACCATTACTTTTTGGAGGAACTTCCAGGTTGCTATCAGCTTCTGTTGTTGGTGCACGGAAAAATCCATTGGTCTGTGTTGGTTGCAAAATTAAGAAATCTCTGTATGGAACTACAATTTCAATTACAGTTGTTTTGTGTTCATATGGGTAGTTAAGCTTGCTCTTTGCAATGTTCGTGCTGCTTTCGTAGACACATCTTACTTGACAAAATGTGAATGTTTGACTATTCATTGTTGCATCACATATATGCCTTTATTGCATGCAAAACAATTTATAAAATGAATTATCTTCTTGCACTCTGAACATACCTCATAAACTTCTTGTGATGAAACATAAATTCTCATACATTCTTGTTAGGATTGCCAGAAATGGTATTATATATGTAGGGCATGTGCGTATTTGTTGACGAATGGATTGATTGAACCGCAAACCATTCTCCTTTTTATGTGTGCCAAAACGGTAATTGTTTATCTATAATGATCTATTATTACAAACATTTCCGAGTCTTTCTGCATCTCTGATTCCCTGTCCAACTGCCTGAAAATTTGAGTATTTCGATTATAAATGAATAAAATGTCGAATGGACAATATCGTGCCCACGATTCTCCCCATTGATTGAAGTTGCTTTGAGGGGCAATATCGGATATATGTCTATCCTTTATATTATTTATGCAACATTGCTGATCTGATACCTTCATCCCTATTCAACCCGTCCTTTGGTGGGGCATGTGCAACACACCTCCTTATACATGCTGTATACAATGCTTTCAATCATTTAACTTCAACCAAATTCTTTAGATGGTGAAAATAATAATACTTCAAGATAAGAATGGCCAATCATTAAATCTGAATTCTTACAATAAGTCTTATTTTCAAGAAATTGTTTGCATCACGAGGCCACCATTTATGGACTTCTTGGGCTTTGCATTTTTCTGGATGGGGTTTTGTTTTCTGTTTTGGTGAGAGGGGCTAGGGTTGGAAATGAATTTAAGCAGGTGGAGTTTATCAAAGTAGCATAGGGGCTGAACAACTTTTTCCGATATTTACATGCCACCAGTGGGGTTCAATTTGACTCCATAAAACTTGGGAAATTTTGGGTTCTCTAATACCATGTGGGCTTGAGCCTTCCATCAAACTATTTTAGTTTTGTGGCAATGCCTTTACATCGTTGGCATTACAATGGAAATAGGAAGTAATTCTGTTAGAAGCTCCAGTATTCCATGCTAAAGGGTTTTTATTCTCCCGATGGTCCGACAATTTCAGGTCTGCTGTAATGCCTTACAGTGAAAATAGGACTAAATCTGTTAGAAGGTCCAGTGTTCCATGCTAGAGGGGTTTTTGTTGTCTCCCCATGGAGTGTATGGTCTTTTGGTACTTTGCACCCGGACAAGAAAATTATTTTCACATATCCATTTCTGTGTAGGTAGGATTGTTTTTATGGGGCTCACTTACTCATCAGTATGCAAGTATGTACACGCAAATTGGTAGCTTTTTTTAACTTGCTGTTTGCTCAGTCATATGATTAGTTTTAACTCTAGTTATTAGGAGGAATTGACTACATGTGGAAATAGATCCAATCCACAAATTATCTGTAGCTAAGGTTCCGAGGCTGTTCTTGCTCTGGAAATTGCTGCTTCTTAGTTTAGTTTCACCTGTTATGTCTTTTGATCTTCACATTATTCTTTCTGTAGCAGGACTTCTCCATCTCTCTAGTAGTAGGGTGATGCGGCTGAATGAGGTGGTCATAGACATGGGTCAACCTAATTGTTGCTTGCAAGTTGTAATTCTCTAAATATGGCCAACAAGCTCATGTTGGTGTAGCAAACCTAATCAAACCAAATCAAACTAAACATTTGTCTTAATCAATTGAGGTCATGTTAAGGGCTATATCTTCAGTTAGTTTTAACAAATTCATTTTTTTTTAACACAGCATCCCCTGTCAAGTAAAAAAGAAATTTTCGTTGTTTGTGGATCATCCTAATGCATATAGATACAAACAGTCCAATCGGTGCACGAATTTCTAGGAACATTTGGAAGATTTCAATTTAGGTCTATCCCTTCTCATAGTGTTTTCATTACTCATGATCTTGTTACTTTTCTTTACTATTGGATCAATTGGTCTACGTTGTACGTATTTAAATCACCTTAATCTATTTTTCCTCAACTTATCCACAAGTGATGCGATTTCTATCATTCTATGAATCTTTCATTTTTAATTTTATTTTTTCTAGTCTTATCACATATCTAGCTTAACATTCTCATTTTAATAGAGTTCATTTTATTTATGTGATATTTTTTAACAGTTTAACATTCTGTGCCATATAGGATCGTTAGTTTAATAGCTACCTTATAAAAATTTTCTTTTAATCTTGTAGGTATCTGCTGATCACATAGAATTACGGCACTTGAGCTAACCAACTTTGATTCTTGGGGTTACATCATTTACAATCTCTCCATCTTTGTTAGTAATTGAACTTAGAATTTTTACTTTTTTACTATTAATACTCATTGTTTTTTGGTTTTGTTTCATACTTACTCGAAGCCCTCTTGACGTGAAAACTTTTGTCCTCAATTCTAACTTAGCGTTAACTTCACTCATATTCTCATCAACTAAGACAATATCATCAGCGAACAACATACATTATGGAACATTATTTTGAGTATGTCTAGTCAGTTTATCTATAACTATGGCAAATAGATAAGGATTCAAAACTGATCATTGGTGTAATCCAACTGTGGTTGGAAATTCACTTGTTTCTCCTGCGGGTAATCTAATTGTCATAGCAGTTTCATCATATATATCTCTTATTGTATTAATGTATCCCTTTGTTATTTTCTTTCTTTCTAACGCCTACCATACGATATCTCTTGGCACTCTATCATAGATTTTTTCTAAATCTATAAAAATTATATGAAGATTTTCTTCTTTTTTTCTCTATATTTCTCGATTAATCTTTTCGGTCAGTAGATTACTTCCATAGTTGGCCTACCATGTATAAAACCAAACTAATTCTGTGATACTATTGTTGTTAACCTTAGACGATGTTCAATCACTCTTTTCCATAGTTTCATCGTATGACTCATCAACTTAATATTTTTATAATTTTTTTAATTTGAATATCTCCTTTATTTTTATATATAGATACTAGGATATTTTTTCTCCACTATTCGAGTATTTTTCTAATCATTATAATTTTATTAAATAATTTTGTTAACCACAACAGTCCCATTTCTTCATTGCAATTTTCATTTCAAACTGTGTTATTCTGCGATAGAAATTATATTCTCTAGTTTCATTCGAATTATCAGATTCCTCATCTCTAGATCTTTCGAAATGTTTTTCGGTTAATAATTTCTCAAAATCGGTTTTCCATCTTTCTTTAATCTTCTCATCCTTCTCTAACATCATTGAATCCGTGCTTTTTGTACATTTAACTTGAATAAGACCTCTTGTTCTCCTTTCTTTTCGCTTGGCGAGTTTATAGATGTTCTTTTTTCCTCTTTACAGGCTAATCTAGTATAAAAATTATCATAAGTTTTCAATTAAACACCTCTAACACTTCTCTTAACGTCCTTTCAAGCTCGTCTATAGTTACAAAAACTGTACTCATTTCTATCCTTTTGTCACTTTTTAAAACATACATTTTTTACTTTTTCTATGGCTTGATTTTTGTCGTTTTACCACCAAGTTTTCTTAATTATAGGACATTTTCTCTTCGACTCTCCAAGAACTTCTTTTGATATCTTTTTAATGTTGGTATAACAATTATCTTATTTCCTTCACATTTGGTGTAGACATTGGTTTAAGTCTAAGAGCAGTCACTTTGCGAGAATGATGTTTAGGTTAGGTCCATCTCCATTGTTATCCCTACGAGCACCCTCCGGTTATGGGTTCCATATTGGTTAATGTCCTCTTCTTGTTATGTCTAAAATGTGACGTGAAAGTCTATGGATCAATCAAGGACAAGAATGAATCTCTCAGTCTCTTTTAACAGTTTCTTTTATTGGCAGAATTACTGAATTAGTAATGAAGTGGTTAAATGCCATTCTCTGATGGAGGAACCCTAGGCTACAGGGATGTGCTACTTAATACTAGCACCTTCTTCCATGTACAGCTCAGGCTTGGGTGCCTGATATAAATTCTTGTTATTATAGGTGTTTTGATAATAATTTGTTACTTGCAATTCTGTTGGAACCAATTGCTTCTCGTGATGTCTGTTTTGGTTCTTTTTTTCTTTTTCTTTTTTTCCCCCTACTGTTTTGAAGATAGATTTTGATCTTGTAGGCTGTTTATGTTCTGAATTTCAGTCCTTGGGATGAAGCTCCTTATAAGGATGCTGCTGAGAGAACTGCATTGGGTGGGATATCACTTAATGGTTTTCTGTCTGAGGTGTGTATTCCGTCGCCTTTGGTTGTTGCACTCCCTTGAGCAGCTATGTTTATTTCCACTTGCTTATATCTTTTGCTCAACTGGAATCTGTTTTCTTCTTTGCTCTTCTTCTTTTTCATGTGTTTTTTTTTTGGGATGGGGGGGGGGGGGGGAGTTATTAAGTATAAATTAATTGTTTTAACATTGGG
>JAOTRH010000010.1:9553623-9572762 GCA_034768845.1 Heliamphora exappendiculata | reverse complement strand
TAGAAATAAAAAAATAAGTACATATTATATATATTTTAACAAAAATTAACATAAATACCCTAAAAATATTATCACAAATTATCTAACTTGTCAAGAAAAACTAAATTGTTTTGCTATCTAATTTTAAGACCTTAAAACCTGATTTTGATTTATTTATTTTTAATAAAGCTGCTAATGATTTTGTTGACACTAGTTCGACCCCTATTTGGCATCTCTAAACCTGCCCTAGTTTTTTTCCCCCATTTTTGATATTTTTAGAAATTCTTTGAGCAGGTTTTTTACTTTTATTTGTTTTAACTAGTAAGATTTGAAAAGTTAAAAAAATTGACCAGAGCTGAAAATTTTTATTAAAGACAGAAATTGTCATTTTGCTAAAAAAGTTTTTTTCTATATCTTTTTTAGATTTTTTTTCATATTAGTTTAAAGAATTTTACTTACAAGTTGCTTTAGTTAAAATGCTGAAAATTTCAACAACAAAAAAATGATCAGACTAAATGTGACAAATGTACATTAAAAATGAAAACATTCCAAACAAGACTTAGGCCCATTTCTCAATTTTAGTTTTTTGATTTTTTAGTTAAAAACCCACAAAAAAAAATTAATATGATTTGTTTGTCAAAAAAATAAAAAATTTAAAAAGTCAAAAAATTAAATTAGAATACTAATTTATAAATATTCTATTCAAACTCTAATTATTTTTAAAATACAATAATATTCCGCATTCATAACGTATTACTACCACTATCAGTTACATATAATTGTTAATATCAAATATTTAAAAATACAAAATTACCTAATTTGAACAAAAAAAAAATAGCTTTCTACCTAAACAATAACTTTAAACTTAAAAATTAAATTACTAAACAATTAATTTTGTATTAAATTTAATTTTTTAATTAAAAATATAAAAAAAATAAAAATTAATTTTTAAATTAGTTGCTAACTAGTTCTTTAAATTTAAATTTTTTTTGCTTTTGAAAAAATAAAAAAAATTTGATTAAAAAAACTCTGATTCCAAGGACAAAAAGTCCTAGTCTGCTAGCTAGCAAGGCTGCCTGGAATATATGTCCCCCTAGTAACGCACTCTGTCCAAACCCTAACCGTCCAAACTGCCCTCACAATCCATTGTTTGATTCTTTGCTTTTGTTTTAGATTGGACAACCACAACCTTATAAATTAGAAAAAGTCACACTACCCACTTGCTTTTTCTCAATCATCATTTTAGGGTTTGTCCATTGCAAACCCTAAAAGTTAGGTCATATTTTTTTTCTTCCACTAATTAATTAGCATATAATTAGCTATTAATAAGCTGCTTTTAATACCCTTTAGCTTTAGTAGTAAGATAAGAGAATCCACCATAGCTTACAAGCACAAATTAATCTCATACCTTTTGACCATTTTTTAGGGTTACTTGTTTTGTTTAAAGATTCTTGCTTTCCTTTAACTAATTAGACAAAGGTGGGGAAATGGGGAAAAGTAAGTACAACATGCAAAGAAGTGATGTTTCATTTATAAATGGGTCCAACTTTTCTTCACCCTAGTATTTGAGCCGTTTGTTTATTTATTGTTTTCGAAGTGCTGATTAATTTTATAAAAATATAAATTAATTAGATATCGTTAAATATTTAAATAAATTATATATTTTTTTTTAAAATTGATAAAATTTAGTCA
Organism: Heliamphora exappendiculata; assembly: GCA_034768845.1. Taxonomy (NCBI): domain Eukaryota; kingdom Viridiplantae; phylum Streptophyta; class Magnoliopsida; order Ericales; family Sarraceniaceae; genus Heliamphora; species Heliamphora exappendiculata. The sequence goes on along the minus strand of JAOTRH010000010.1, from coordinate 9,571,091 downwards.
CTATTTATTTTTTAATAAAAATATAATTTATTCAGTTATTTATTGATTTTGAATCAATTTAGTTTTTTTTTTTTTTTGTATAAATGAACTACACAATAAACAATAAATAAATAACTCAAGTAATTAAATAAAATGAGTCTAGTTTGGATCTAAAATTAATCCAACTACACCAATCAATTTAATCCATTATCCGGCTAGCGGGAGATAATTCTCTCTTTATTAAAGATGAATCTCCATGGCACCAACTGTCACGGAGTTAGAATTGTGGCGCGATCGTACACAGCTCACACTATGTATGGCGTTTGTTGGGTGTTGTTGAGCAAGCCTATTAAGTTCAATCTACCTTAAAATTAAAATTAGTGGCAACAGAAATTATGACATTATAATGAGAATTAATATTATAAGCAAAAAACACAATAACTTTATGTGCGTGACAGAAAACTTTAAAATTAAACAAAGAGAGTACAATGGCTTTAATAAGTGCGTAAAAGAAAGCTTTAAATTAAACAAAATGAGTATGTTACTATGTTAAGTCGTTGCACAAGTTATTAACGGTGCAAAGCTTAAGCGTTGACAAAATACAATAATTGGGCAGGAAGATGGGTTTACGTAGTGACCCCTCACTGAATGTCTCCACCCATTTAGTATCATGACACTCAGCTAAGAGTGCCTTCTTCAAACAACCGACCTTGTTAATTATGGGTGACAAACATATATAATAATATAAAAGGTGATTAATTATTATTTTTATAAACAAATTAAGAGTGGCAAATTTTTGTAATTTAGATATAATTAAAAATAATAATACAAAATAATAAGTGTTTTTTAAAATTATAAGGGTAGTGAGCGCCGCCACATGTCCTCCTTGGATTCATCTTGGCTCTTTAACCTCGTTTGGTAATTTGGTTTTAAATTAAATTTTTTGTTTAAAATCCTTTTAAGTTAAATAAGTAAAAAATTTATTTGGTGAACTGTATAGCTGACTCTAAGCCAAAAAAAAAATAAATCAAAAAATTTAATTTAAAATGACTTTAAGCTAAAAGACAAAAAACTTAATTTAAAGTTGTTATAATATTTTTAAATTTATTTTTAGGTAATTTTATATTTAATATAGATCTTATTTGATAGATTTTGATGACTAAATTTTAAATATATATTTTTTAATTAAAAAAATATATATATATAATAAAAATTATGATATTTTTAAAAAATAAAAAAAATGTATAAAAACAAAAAGATTAAAAAGTTAAAAGCTTTTGAATTGTCAAATAAAAATTTTTAATTTTTAATTTTTAAATAAAAAAATAAAATATTTAACTTAAAATTAGTTATCAAACTAGACCTTTCTAAGAATAATATGATAACTAAAAAAAAAATATTAATGCCAACAGACAAACTTTACAAACTGCATGTAATCTAAGTAGTTAGTGGGAGATGAGAGAGAAAGAGACATGCTAAGGACAAATGTCCTATCAAAATCTTTTTGAATGTAATATAGATGGTTAGTGTGCTTTATAAGGATTCTCACGTGACCGGGTCGGGTAGGAGTTCACATCACCCTAGAATCATGCAGTGACTTAAGATTAATTAATAGATAATTTGTACATTTTTTATTGTAAAATTATTTTAAGAGAGTTAATTATATTCTGGAATAAATGAGATGATTACGATTTGATAAAGCGAAATAAAAGAATAAAATAAAAAAAGATAAATTATACTGACTTTTTCTCTAATTTTTGAAATGTCACTAGCCTTTTTTCATGTTTAATTTTTACATTAAATTAGTTTAACTGTTAAATTTTCGTTCAGCTGTGTCTTATTTAGCGCATTTTTCGAATAAATATTTATAATTTAATCCGTTCATTACGCAGAACTATTCGAGTTTGTTAAGTATGTAAAAATTCAGATTCATCCGATACCTATAATTAAGTGATTGAATAAGATTTCCTAATATTATTTTATAATTAAATAAATAAAAATTATAATTTTTAAAAATATTGATAAACAAATGTTACTCAATCACTTAGTTACAAGTATCAGATGAATTTGAAATTTTATGTATTAAACAAACTCGACGAATTCTACGTAATGAACGGATTGAATCATAAAAATTTGTTCGAAAAACACATCAAACAAGGCGCAATAGAGCAAAAATTTAACGGTTATGCTAATTTTATGTAAAAATTAAATCTGATTGGAGGCTAGTGACGTTTCAAAAACCACATGGAAGGTTTTTATTTTTGTCAAAAACTTAAAGGGAGGTCAGTGTAATTTATCCTAAAAAAATTGAATATAATGGAGTGTTTGGAAAAACTTCTGCTATTAGTTTTTAATTTTTTGTTACTTATTTTAGTTATAAATTTTATTTTTTTTCAAATACCAATAACTTTTATTATAATTTTTAACTACTTTTTCTTCTATTTCAATTACAAGTGCTAATTTTTACCAAAACTTACAATTTTTATTACAAATTATAATTTATAAACTATATTTCCAAACACTCCCAACATAATTATGGATATGATTGTGGAGCCATAAATTATGAATAGAATTATAGGATATAAATTATATCATAAAATTATTTTTATATTTAATTAGCAAAATACATAATTAGATAATATTCCTCATTTGATCTCATACATTTAGCATGATTTTTAAATTTAGTTTTAAATCATATTACAGGCCAAACACATTTTAGCCTGTGTTTGGCCTGATTTTTAAGTTTAGTTTTATAGCTTAAAAGCTATAAAAAAAAGCCTACTAATTTAACTTAAGTAACTTTTTTTATTTTTTTTCACTTTTTTTACATAATTTTAACACTTATTTTTTTTCAAAAAAGTTACAAAATCTAAAAATCACTAAAATAAAAAACTAATCTAAACATAGGCTAAGTTCTTATCTCGCAATCAAATGCATGACTAACTTTTTAGATAAGGACTCATGCGTCCCTTAATATTTGTCTTTCAATTTAGTTCCTTAACCAAACATGCCTTTTTAAAATTACGTACCTGTAATTTAAAAATAATTATTAAATAATTCAAAATTACGTAGTCAAAAAATATTACAGTCACATATTCAGTTTGAACTCAGAACACTAACCTCACATGAATATAATACTCAAAAAGCCAAAACTACTTGACCAAAACCACCTAATATGATTTCTCCTGTAGTGGTCTGGCCTTAAACACTAACGCCTACTGGCTTTAAGCGCATTTGGTCTAATTTTTTATATATATATATATTTTTTCTGTTTCAAGTAAAAGAAAAGTTATTATTAGTCCAAGTGAATGATTTTTCTATTTTCTCTCGAGGAACCAGAAAAGTATAATTTTTTGCCCAATACCTAAAAAAAAGTTCATATAAAACGGAAAAAATCAACTTTAATTTTTTTTATTTTTTTTTATTTTTAGTAAAAAAAATTCAAATTTTGCCCAAATGAGCCTACTTTTTAAAATTTTCTCATTATAAGAAACTAAAAAAATAAAAAATTTAAATCAAAATATAAAAATAAAATTAAAAAAACGAAAAAAAAAGCTCCTCCAAAAAAAGCCTTTACACTTTTTAGTCCAACATAGCGGATCCGTCAAGATATTCAATTATATACTTTAAATTCTTATATATATATATATATATGATCAATTTAAAGATTTGAACACCACGTTAAAATATTTGAATACTCAATTTAAATATTTGAATACCAAGCTTAAATGTTTAAATACCTAATTAACTACTATACATTTAGCCCATTTATAGTAATTTGACTAAAACAAAGGAGAAAAAGTCCAGTTTTTAACTATTCACAATGAAAATATTAACTTTAGTTGTTTTGAGAACGTTGTCTTTAAAAAGATATTGTCAATATCGGTGCATGTAAAACTATCAATGCTATAATCAAGTAATTGAAAAATCAATTTTTTTAATTTTAGTTGATCAACCTAAACTAAACCTCTTTATATATATAATTCAAAAAAAAATGTTGTTACCATTGGATACGGGACAAAAAGGAATTGCCATATAACAATCTTTTAATACCATACATATAACTAATACAACTATTTTATTTTGTCAAAGCAATCGTAATAATATGTTGTAGAATTCTTTTAGAATAGATAAATAATAAATAATGATAGAAAAGTAAAAATATGCAACACGATCAAAAATATATAGAGCATAGGGAGAAGAGGTTTGGTGAAGAAGAAGGCTAATTAAGTCAGAATATCGACAGTGTGAACAATATATTTCTGGTTATCAAAATCTGATTAATTCGAAAGCATGACTATCTTTCATATTTACAGTACTCAGATGAGCTATGTTGGGGTTCGAATAGGACTCTTCTAAAAGATCGAATCGAATCATGAGAGGTAATATCGGGGAATCAAGAGATTCTATCCGATAATCAACCAAGTAGCGTTATATTCCAACTTAACTAGGGCGACCGGTGAGTGTCACATGGGTACCTGACCCACTCAAATCGAGTGACTCGGGGTCACTTGAGTGACTCGAGTGAGTAGGTCTCATAGTTCGACAAATCTTTTCCCTTAACCACTAAACCACATGTCTCCCAACGTCCCATGCAGGATTATACTGCCATTGTTCTTCATTTTTTCTTGGACAGTTTTTCGATTCTCAGAGGAATCTATGTTGATATAGTCTGTGCTATATATGTTTTGCTTCATTCAATTTGTGCTGAACCACATAGTCGGTGTTATGTCGTATAATTAGGTAGTCAGAGTTACGTTACAGTATGTGCTGTCTTCATGGTCTGTGCCATGGGAATATAGTCAAGTAGTTAGAGTTACTGTCATAATCTGTGCTATGCTTCACAGTTTGTGCTGTGGTATATTTTTATTAGTAAATAATTACTAGGCATCAAAGCCACTAACGACCATAATAACTCGGGTCTCTGTACTTCGAGCAGGTCATTTATTTTGACTCGAGTAGCCTGAATCGAGCTACTCTAATTCGAGTTACTCACCTACCCTATTGAAGATGCTCGGGCCCATCTATCCACCAGGTCATTTGTTCATTCGTACTTCTTCACATAACCATCTATCCGAGTCATATACTCAAACTATTTACTAGATCCCCTCGCTCGAGCCACTTACTTGAATTCTTTACTTGAGCCACTTACTCGGATCAATAGCTCAAGTAGTTCGGTTCTGTTTATCTTGAATTATCTAAATATGTTAAATTTATTCTTTTTCTATATTTAATAAATTTCAATTTGTTGATTTATAGAAAATAGACATGGAATATTAGCAAGTGTGATTTTCAAGATGTGGGTGTGCATTGATAAAAAACAGTGCAATTTTTATATAATTTATAGAATTTAATATATTGATTGTTTACCTTACAAGATAGGGCAAAACATGATAAGCCCTTCCGAGATTGTGAATACTACATGAGCATCTTTGTAATTTAAAAAATTACAGTTTCCTCCCTAAACTATCAATTATATAATATAAAATTTTTAATTTGATATTTGTATAGGTGTTAAAAATTTAATTATTAAAATAAAATAATCTTAACTTTTTATTTTTTTCTCTCTCCTCCATCGTGTTATTCTTTCTAAAAAAGTAACTAAAAAATATTAATTTTTATTATTTCTCCTTAAGTTTATTAATTCAATAAAAAATAATTTATTTTTTATTTTTTTATTTTTTTAGATCTATAAATTAGCAACTAATAAAATTATATTTTTATTTGGGTGCCTTAAAATTGACTAATTAATTAATTATTAAATTATTAATATTATTTTTTGTTTCACTTTTAAAATTTTAAAATTGAATATTTATTTATCATACAATATAGAATTTTTAATATAATATTGGTGTAGATATCAAAAATCTAATCATTGACATAAAATAATATTGGGCTTCCATTTTATTTTCTTTCCTCCCTTGTGTTCTTTTTTTTAGAAAAATAAATAAAAGATATTAGCTTTTATTGCTTCTCCTTAATTTTACTAATTCAATGAAAAAATAATATAATTTTTACTTTTGTTATTTTTTTATTTTTTTACATTTATAAATTAAGAAATTAATAAAATTATATTTTTAGTTGAGTGCCTTAAAATTGACTAATTAATTAAATATTAAATTATTGATATTACTTTTTATTTCACTCTTAACTTTTTAGATTTGAATATTTATTATACAATATGAAACTTTTGATATGGCATTTGTATTAGTGTCAAAAATTTAACCATTGACATGAAATAAATAATTTCGTTTTTACTGTTACCATCTTTTATTTTTTTATCTTTACTAATTAATAAAATAATAAAATTATATTTTTAATTAAGTGTATTAAAAATAGCTAATTAATTAATTATTAAATTATTGACAAGTTAGCAAATTGGGTGCGACTTTTATATGATAATCTACCAGTAGACAGTGCCTGAAGCAATCAACGACTTCGATTGTATTTGTATTAAAAAAATAACTCATACATTCCGGATCGAAAAAAAATAATTTGTATAGTTGTGTAATCACAACCAGGCATGAATTTTTTTTTTTCATTAGTAGTGTTTAAATTTTTCTCGGAGCTCTTGAAATTTAAGCTTGTTGCGTCGCTTAATAATATTTTTTCTCTTTATTAATATCGAAGTTGATTGATATTAGAATTCTTTCTATTTTTTTATATAAATTATTCTTTAAAAAATAAAATTTAAAATTAAATATTAAAATACATAAACAACCTTTAAAAAAATAATAAAAGTGTTTTTAAACCCGAGTTTTCCCTAATTAGTAATTACATACATTATCCATAAAGTACAAGTAGTGTTTTTATGTTCGGAAGAATTTAACAACAATAAAATTAACATTTTAACATCTTTAATTGATGTCATCAACTCCAACTAATTATTGACTCATCCAAATGAATCATTCATACAAGTAGTGTTTCTATATTTAGAAGAATTTAACAACAATAAAATTAGCATTCTAACATCTTTAATTAATGTCATCAACTCCAACTAATTATTGACTTATCCAAATAAATCATTCATAATTTTTTAAACTACAAAAATACTTATATATTAATTACGAACCTCGTGAAATTAGTAAATTTTATCTTTAAAAAAATATTTTTAAAATTGTCAATGTTTATATCAACCCAATCAGGATAGACTTTTGTAGTCGAGAGCTACGATTAATAATATGAACTGTTTATATTATAAGTAGAGGTAGTAATTTATCTCACTCATTCACACAATATTTGTTTCTTGGTCCAATTTTTCTCTCTAACCTCCAATGATATCAATTATTATTTTTATTTATTATATTATTTTTAACTCCCATTAATATCACTTTGTAATCAAACATATTTAACCACGTGATCAAATCATATTTATCTTAAAAAAATAAACAAGAAGCATTCATTTAAAAGTAAATCGTTCAATATATTAAAATAAATGTTACAGATTACGAGGCCACAATCAAATGAATCTATGTTTTTTTGCAAAATAGATGATTTAAATCATCGAGGTGGGCTGAAGTGAGCTATTCCAAACTGGATATAATCCTTACCCAAAGAGGTAATAGTTTTGAAGATTGTAAACCCTACCACGTAGCAAGAAAAAAGAAAAAGATCAAACCCCAGAAATGATATGAGGACCACACGCAATAATGGTAGATAAAAAAGTTAAATAAAATGGAGAAACACCAATGACCCACTTAGTAACCATTATGTTTACTCTTTTTTTTTAGATTTTTTTGTAAATAATAAATAAAAATATATTTGATAATTATTTTTGTTTTTAAAAAAAATGTAAGTTATTTTCAAAGCTTACTAAATTCTTATAAACAAAAAAAATATTTTTATTTATTGTGTATAAATTTTTATTATATTTTTTTTATTGGCCACCTCATTCCACCACTTCCCGCAATTTTCATCGGTCATATCGTCTAACCACCACATTTGACCACCTTTTTTAGCCATTACCTCCAATCATTCCATTCAACCATCGTCTCTGACCACTACTTATGACCACCACATATAACCACCGTAGCACCGCCTATGACTATACATCTAACTACCATCGCTATCTCTTGCTATCATCACGGTCTAACAAAAATATTTTTTTGTTTATTATAAATAAAAAACAAAAAACTATAAACTCCACCAAACGGGACCTAAGCTCTCTCTCTCTCTCTCTCTCATGCATGTGCAAATTCACAAGCAAAAACACAACTGAACAGAAGACATTAAGTAAACGTATGATAAAAATATAGTAATTACAACATCTCACACCTCCCTTTTGCCCCAAATAAGATGTATGCTATTGGGGTATGCCGAGGTTTAGGATTTCAGCCCGCAATGTCAAGCCTTTTCTCGACGTCTGTTAATCTCTCTTGTGCCTCCAAAAGCTCGTCTAATCTACTACTCTGCTATTGGGTATGTGGAGATTTTGGATTTCGACCCGCAATGTTTCAAGCTTTTTCCCAACGTCTGTTAATCTCTCTTGTGTCTTCAAAAGCTCGTCTAATCTACTCCGCGCTAAGTCTTGGTATGGCTTGCCAATGAGTTTTACGAAGTTTTCCAGATCCTGAGTTGCGTCCAAGAGATCCTTCTGCATTGCCTCTTCTAGTTCAAGTGCCAAGGCATCAGCAGCCCTTTTCACTTTATCTGCCGTCTTTTGTCTACAGACCGGGAAATTTGAAATTGCCAAGAAACTAAATCAAAGTATAAGTTCAGTCATATATATACAGCAGAAAAACTGTGCAAAGTACGTGTAATTGCGTGCAAATATAAACAAATATATCTGTACCTTGTGGCTTATTTTAAGTTCACCAAATAATCTTTTTTTCGTATGTTTCATTCATCTTCTTTCTAACATATTTTAACTTAGTTTTGCACAATTTCATTACGTGTCCAATTAAGCAGAATATTCCCTACCCAGTCATGGGAAGTCGGTTTTCTGGTGGAGGCCGGTTAAACAATTTTGATTATCCACAGTAATTTTGTGTGGAAGCAAAAAAATGTTGATGTAATAATTATCAGGTTTGTTGCCCCACAGACTCGATAAATTACTACACTAATCCACCTGCTTGATTTAGAACACCAATTGGAATCCTTTGACCCCATCATCCCAGATGATGGACCGGCAACCTCAAAACAAAAATTACTATAATCATCCTGTTTCTACAAAACACAGTAGAAAAGTATCCAACCTTGCCCAATTTCAGCAGCCAAATAATAAAATTAACTCCAGCATATCTTCTTGGGACCTCATTGAACTCTGCCTCCCTCTTCTCACAAGCATTCGCAATGCTCAAAGTACAGTGGCGTGATTATGTTATGCTATTGACAAGTGAATAATAGCCACGAAGTTGTAACCACAAAGTTGTACCACCCATCTCGCTGTGATTGCCTTGACCAGCACCACTCGTCAGTGTGAGACTTGGCCATCCGTATGCCTAGTCCAAGATGCAGGATGATGCGGAACACTGGGCCCTATCTGTAATTCTGTTTTAATTTAGATTATCTTTTAATTGTGATTTCATTTTGTTTTCTTTTAGTTCAAAACTCTAGTTTATCTTTTCATTAAAATTTTCTCTCATCTCATGAACCTATTCATCCCAACTCGAAAAACAAAATGACCCCCTTGAATTCTTTTTGGTTGTGAGACGTTAAAATTGAATAGAAGTCCCCCAAATGCAGATTTTAGTTTCTTTTTCATTTAGGATTCTAGTTTCAATCTAAATTAGGATTTTAGACCAATGAATAAGAAGTCCTCTTGATGTATTATTAGAGTTTATGAATGAAAAGTTGATAGACTATGACTTTGTGTTAGGATTGTGATTCTTTTGCACTATTCTTCTTTCATTTCTTGTTCCTCTACGTCTGCATTATCTTGGTACCAGAGCTTAGGATCAAGATTCAAGTTCTACTTGTGCTCTGTTCTTTCTTCCACTTTGAAGGAAAAATCTAGCCGAACCAACATCACGACGCTACCAATGCATCAACATTCACCATCAAGGTCGAACCCTTGCCGGCATCCGTAACCACCATCAACTAGGCCAGTGCTCACCCTAAAGCCCAAAACCATTCCTCTCTCTCTCTCTCTCTCTCTCGCGATCAATCCTTTACCGATCAAAATCGCCTCAATCCTCTCCTTTCTTCTTTACTCTCCGTTGAACCTTGCGTGGCCATCAAAGCTTCACTACTTTACACCCTAACGAAGCTCCTTTCCTCTCTCCCTCCACCGTCTTTGACAATTGCAATAGAAACCCTAAAAGCCCCTCTCTCTGTCTCTTGCGTTAGGCAGGAAAAAAATGACCTGAAAAATTAGATCCAACCCATAATACAAAACCCGACCTAGGTCCCAGCCAAACCGATCAAAAAACATGAATATTTCTCATGTGTTACTTGGTCATTTATAGATGGATAAATTTAGTTCCAATTAAAATAGGAAAGATAACACTATTGGCTTCATCTACAATGAAAAATAAAGAAAAATGAAGTGTTAACTCAAGAGGTCTCCCTCAATGCCTACTCAACAACACTACCGCATTATGGATCAAAGCAAGTTTGATTCTACTATACTTCATGAGTTAAATGATCCTATTCCTCCTCCAACTATTGAAGACCAAGAAATCTTCACACAGAAAATGGCTTCACCAAACGAAAAGCCTCTTCACCAAGAGAGTGTACTCAACTTGTCTAGTTCTATTAATTGTCCACCAACAGAAAACTCTCTTTAGATAGAAAAGATTGATTTCATTGGTATTGAGTACTTTGATTGAGTGTCCAATCCATACTTAATGTACCTTGTCAATAATTTCAATATCAAGATTAGTTGGAATGCAAATAAACTGAAGTAGCTTGCATATTTGAAGTATTTGATTCTTTAAGATGGCAGAATTTAGTATTTTAAGGCGAACTCAAGATCAATTTTTTTTCTCAGTAAAGGAGAATAATGCAAAACATTGGACCCTATCTACAGTTTTATATCAATTTAGATTATCTGTTAATTAGGATTTCATTTTTTTTTTTTAGTTTAAGATTTAATTACTTTTAATCAAGACTTTTATTTTAATTTCTTTTTTGTTTAGGATTCTAGTTTCCTTTTAAATTAAGTTTTAGACTTATAAATAAAAGACCCTCTTAATGCATTATTCAAAGTTTATGAATGAAAAGTTAGGCAGTGGTCTTGTATTAGAGTTGTGATCCATTTGAGCTAACCTTTTTCCATTTCTTGTCCCCCCACGTGTTGCATCACAGTATATAGGTACGCCAAATTCTTAGGCCCACACACAACAAAGGCACTAAGAATCTTGTGGCTTTGAGGCTAGAGATAGAGGTTTCACCCTACCAAGGACACTATGGGTATGTACAACTGTCTTAGTCTAAACCCTACAATGAGAAAGCATCACCGAACAAATACTTGGAAATCTCAAGAATCAAGGCAAATCATAATGACCTGACCATCTCCTAAGCAATCTTAATGAATTTTGGAATCTTTTGGGAATAGAAGAGGGTCACTCTTATATCACTAGGTTATAACACACCACTACCTGAGAAAAAATTATTCATTGTTGTGTGGCAATACCACGCATGGATCTAGACCATACATTATTGTGATTCCCACACAAAAATGATGGGACCCACACCAATGTGTGGCCCAAATCTCATGTGTGACAATGCCACACAGCACTGAAAAATTTCTCCTACCGAAGAGGTTCTCTCTCTTAGTTGGACTGATCCATCTCCATCCCAATCATTCCTTCTGTCTCTAGTGTTGCTAATGTGTTTTGCCTGATCCATCTCCATCCCAGGCATTTTCATCTCTAATGCTGCAAATGCGTTTTGCCACTCCCCAATGAATCTATGACATGCTAATGAAGAAGAAAAAATACTACCCTCAAAACTAGCTTGCCATAGTCCAACTGAATTATCTAAGTGATCTCAAATCCATCATGTCATGTTCCAGACAAAATTGCATATAAATAACTTTACCCATTTTCCAAATACAGGTATTTGTATTAAATTAGTGTTCCCCCATTTTCCCCTTTTATTTTCCTGTTTAAAAAGAGAGAGAGAGAAGCAATGTTTTTGACTTCTATAGCATTGAAAATACCAACCTAGCTGCTCATTCTCCAGATATTAGCTAAAAAAGTATCAGTTACATAAAGTTTAGTCCATCACCATTGTGAAAGGCCAATTAGGAAGCGTATAAATTTGGATAGATGCCTATAGAGAATTGGAAGAAAATTGGGACTTCCTATATATCAAGAAAAATCAGGCATAGAGGGGAAAACCTGGCAGTGTAAATTAAGGGGAAAGATACCCTACCCGCCTGCAGAACAAAGGCCAAGAGCAAGAAGATCTTCTACGGTGGTTGGTAGCACTGATGTGAGAAGTGATGCAGATAGACCAGCTGCTCCTAATCCACCAAAAGTACTTGAGAACTGGACTTTAAAAGAAAGAAAGTAATCCATTAGCATCAGGCTATATACTGTTTTAGACATTTACAATTGTTGCAGATAGCAAAGTAAAAATTCCCTAAAATGCAGACACTTTAGGAGTGTTTGAAACGACTCAAAGACAGAACCACTGCTAGTTGTACCTCTAGATAAATTCAGTTTCAATTAATCAGGATAGCAGAAAACACACAGAACGGAGAAAAACTCTTAACACAATTCTTTCAATAAACAGCACAAACCCAACAGCTTATAAGCTACGAATTGTCCATTTAATTTTTATGTCTTCAGACAGAGAGAAACCGACAAGAACTCCTTAAGCACTGAAAGGAAAAAGGTCTAACACAAAAGGTACTTAAACAGAAAGAGGGGAAGGGGGGGACCCCAAAAATCAACAGTTGCCAACAGTCAAAACCCAACAGGCAATTAAGACATTCATTATGATCTAGCCAGGGAAAGTGATTTATGTTTAGCGTAAATGTGTACGTAGTTGTGCATTCCAGTTCAGTTTCAATTAATCAGGATAGCAGAAAACACACAGAACAGAGAAAAACCCCTGCACAATTCTTTCCATAAACAGCACAAACCCAACAGCATATTAGCTACGAATTTTCCATTTAATTTTTATGTCTTCAGACAGACAAGAACTCCTTAAGCACTGAAAGGAAAATGGTCTAACACAAAAGGTACTTAAACAGAAGGGGCAGGGGGGCAAAAATCAACAGGCACCAACAGTCAAAACCCAACAGGTAATTAAGACAAATTCATTACGATGTAGCTAGGGAAAGTGATTTGTGTTTAGCGTAAACATGTACGTAGTTGTGCATTCCACTTTACTAGAAGTTTGTCCAAATGCCTATGTTGAGAGGGGAAGAGAGACATGGAAGTTGGCAGACAAACAGTGAGTGACACGTAGACAAAACCCAAAGAGAAAAAGGAACTAGAAGAAAGAAAATGAGAGATGTTACATGCACGGTCACTTTCTTTATGAAGCCACAACGTTATCCATTCACTGAACTACAATTATTCCCCTTATTTCAAATTTTAAAGAGACGAGAGTAATTCGGATACTGTTACATAGCAGCAAGCTCAAGACTGATCCTCAACATTCTAGCATAAAATACATACTTTTGTATCCATAATAATACGTTATGCCAAAACCCCCAAACTGTCCTAATAAACTTAAAACAAAATATATTATATATATAAAAAAACTGTAGATTTATTTTTTACTTTAAAGGAAAAAAAAAGAGGAAAAAGCAGCTAACTCCCCTTCAGGGCTTCATCCCCCATCCATGTTTCTCACTTTCTCTCATCAACCCAAACTTTCATGGATCTCTCTCTAACCCAATCTGTTGTTTTCAGTTCACAACCATGTTTGTGCCTCTCTAGTCAGGCCCAATGGGTATGATAACGTACATTCCCAGGCAGACCTCCCAGTGGGGCCAGTAAATGTGTATGTAAAGAGAAGTTTATATTAAACAAGATCATAAGTAATAACACAACTTCTCTATTTATTACATAAAGAATCTCAAACTCACCACTTCGCGAATTTCTTGCTCAAACAATCTGGAAGCAGCAGATGCACTGAAATTCTCTATCACTTCTACACACTTATCATATTTTCTCATCAGCATCTCACCAGTTTCCAACTGACCACGTTTCTGTGGATCAACAAATGAAGGCCATCCTTTCTCGAAAGATTCCTTATACAGAAGACCTTCACGAGCATTGCTTGATTCCAACCATGTTGTGTATTCCCCAAGCAGTTTCTACATGCGAAGACAATATTCACGGAATGTATAAGTGAAGTCGGATCTAACTACCCACAGAGAAAAGATTTGCCAAAGAAACATAATTAGCAGAAATAAATAAACAGAAGGGATATCTTATGACACACGCAATAATAAAATGCAGCTCCTTTGGCCAAAACTATGCAAACTTAACAGAACTGATAGCCGTTACAAACCTACAACACACCAAAACATTGACTATTTTCAGTGTGTCCAGAAAAAGAAATAAAAAAGACAATAGCAACTGGCACTCTCATGACCAACAATCATGTGTGGCAATATCTTATACAAATATATTTATGAGCAAGAGCGGAGCCACCACTCCGCCATTAAGGCGGTAAGTCAGGGTCACATGGCTCAGAAGTTGGTTTAGATTAAGTCCCAATGCCAAACAGAAATATCAACCAAAATTATTCTTAACAGCTATCACCTCAAAATGACCCTCTTACCAACCATTAGTTGTTTTTTTTTTTTTGGCCAGGAGTTGGGGATGGGTGGTAGTGTCTTATTTTCCTTCTGGGGACTGCAGTAAGTTAATAATCTATTGATTAACATTTTGGAAAACGAAGAACAAAAAACCAGACACTTCCCAGATTGTTTGGATGCCTAGAGCTCTGTGTAACTGCAGATTAGGCCTCCTCTCATCAGTTCAGAAACTAAGTCTCTTAGAACATATCCAACAAATCCATTTTTAAGCAAAAAATTGGCTGACCCAGCATTATTTCAGGACTTCAAAGAAAAAAAGAAAAAGAATAAATTCAGATACTTTCCACCTGGAGAACAAAACATTGAAGGCAACCCAAGAAAACTACACATTATGGTTTCAACACCCCTCTGCATAGAACCATTCAGTTATCATTTTCAGTTTCACTTGCTGCCAAATGATTCTCTGCCGGTGTTTGCAAAGCTGGTCTTTTCATATGGAAGAGGAGAGATCAATGACGAAGCTACTAGCTACTAGTTGGAAAGGAAAGGACAAGACCAACTTTCGTATATTTCTACTAGTCTAGACATTAGAATAGTGAACGAAAGACCAGAAGATTGGATCTAGAAAGCACTTCCAGTGGGTTGATGGCTGTGTGGCCCTCATTCAGCTGAAAGTAGGAAATCAACCCCGGCACGACCAATGGGTCAGTGTCCTTCTCCGCTTCAACTCAACCACCTACCTAACCTCTTAGAAAACAATCTGATAGATAGCAACTACCTAAGGTGCTTTTAAGCCCTTCATCAATCGCCGTCTTTAATCTAGTAAGTCCAACAAATCTTCATTGCATTCTTTTGGCAAGAACCGTTCCCTTAATTTCTAGAAATTAAATGGCTAAAAGCAACAAAATACTAAAAGCAGTTACAAGTTTAATCACGTATTTGTATCAGTATATGCAAAATTGCTAAGGATTTGTTAAGAATGGGCCTTTCAAGTATAATTCATAGAACATCAGAAGTTCATATGTAATGCTCTAGGTGCAAGCTTCACATCCTACCACACAAGTGTCATAAGCAATATCAGGAAGACATACAATGGAAGTATGTACAGCATGATCTCAACTCAAATCCCAAACAAAGAA
Organism: Heliamphora exappendiculata; assembly: GCA_034768845.1. Taxonomy (NCBI): domain Eukaryota; kingdom Viridiplantae; phylum Streptophyta; class Magnoliopsida; order Ericales; family Sarraceniaceae; genus Heliamphora; species Heliamphora exappendiculata. The sequence continues at coordinate 9,555,308 of JAOTRH010000010.1, read as the reverse complement.
CAACCATTCACTTACTTGTGCAACAGAAAGTGCAGGACCAATAATGTCATTATGAACACTTGAGGTAGCCGGCATTGGAGCAGATTTCTCTTTGAAAGCATATGAAGCAACAAGATCAAGATTTGATAATTGTAGAGTCGATTCTACCACCTTGATAATGCGTGCTTGTGTACTATCAATCTGCATTTTCACACACACGCAAGTAATTTAGTAAACACAATCCAACAAAATGGGCAAACATAAATATACAAATATCCAGCACCTAAAATATACATACATACATACATACATATATATATATATATATATATATATATATATATACAGACTGTCAGAGCTATAGATTGTTTCATAGATTTGACACCAGCAGTTTATATCTAGCTCAAAATGTATTGTATTCAAAGAAACATACCAGTGATAAAGTCTGTCTCTTCCAAGAAAGGCTAGAGCTGTCCATCTTCATTGTGTGGTCTCTCACGCTATCAACTAGTTCATTTATTGACATCAAATCCTGCTTGGCATGCTGGCACTTCTCTCTCACAATCTTCTGACAAGCAAAAAGCAGTTGCTCTGCTATTCCAATTGGTGTTTCAAGTTTAAGCTTCATTCTTTCTATTCCTGTACTTGTTGACCCATCTAAAAAACTATACAAAAACTTTTCAAATTTATAGAAACTATTGGTTCTCCAATGAGATTCAGTGATAGATAGTTCTTTATCCTCTTTTTGAGCATGGTAGGAAGCTGCAAGTTTTGCTTGAAGAGCAGATCGTGCAGATACAGGATATAATGTCACATGTTCTGTATTCAACAACTTTTGGGTATTTTCCTTTATAAAAGCAATAGCTTCCTCAAGCTGCACCAAATCATGTATAATGAACATCAGGAGAAGTTCATTTAAAAACCTCAAGGAAAAAAGTGTCCCTATTAATTGCCCCTCATACGAGAAAATTCATTTTAGATAATATTAGCAATCAAACTGGAGAATGCATAATCAAACCTCATCAGCATTCTGATAGAGATCAGATTTATTCAAAACAAACACCACTTTTTTCTTCCATTGCTGAGTATAACGAAGAAAAGCAACCTGAAAAGCACCACAGATGAAGCTTAAATTAAATTAAAGTATGGCGGAACATGTTAAAATAGCTTAACATGTTAAATTAACTTAAAGAGTAAAGACAGTAAAGAATGCAACAACATATAATATGCTCAATAATGTTAGAATTATTGCAGAGAGTGGAAGAAAAAAGGAGGAAGAGAGAGAATCTGAAACACAATGAATAAGAGCGCAATAACCTAGGGTTTACACCCTATCACATGTTATTTATAATAGAACCAAGAATTACGAAAATTACAATAATATCCTCAACTTAACACTCCCTCTCAAGTTGAGGCATAAATATTTTTCATGCCCAACTTGCATACAATGGGTTGAAACATTTTACTACTAAACCATTTAGTAAAAATCTCTGCTAATTGATCGGCAGATTTCACAAAGGGCATACATATTAATCCCTGACACAATTTCTCCTTGATAAAGTGTCGATCAATCTCTATATACTTCGTTATATCATGCTGGACAGGGTTAAGAACAATATTAATTGTAGTCTTGTTGTCACAGTACAACTTCATAGGTTTGTCGCACTCAATACCCAAGTCCTTTAATAGGACTTTGAGCCAAATGA
>JAOTRH010000010.1:9535822-9553523 GCA_034768845.1 Heliamphora exappendiculata | reverse complement strand
CTAAGGGCAATGGGAGAAATACCTGAATGAGCAAAGTTGGAGGAGGAAAGAGAGGCAGTGGAAGAGGAAATATCAACACGAGTCATCAGGCGCCTAAGAGTAGTCAACTCCGTCTCAGAAAGAGGGACAGTCTCACCGGATGTGCTAGTAGGGAGCTCAGAGGGATGAGCGTGGGAACGGACAGGTCCACTACGCCCACTACCGCGTCCACCGCCACGTCCTAGAGTAGGACGACCATGTAACTTCCAACAATGATCAATAGTATGACGAGCTTTACCACAATACTCACAATGCAGCTGATCACGGGCGACAGAACCATGCTTCTCGCCAGACTTAATATGACTACGCTGGCCAGTGCGATGAAGAGATGTGACAGTTAACACAGAACGTTCTTGACTGGAGATAGGAACCATAACATGACGACAGCTCTCTTCTTGCTGAACATAAGCGTATGCTTGTTGCAAGGTGGGAAATGGATCGCGACCCAAAATCTGAACACGGATCGGATCATAGTCAACACGGAGACCGGCAAGAAAGTCATAAACCCGCTCCTTTTCCACCATCTTCTGAAAAGCAGCATCATCAGTAAGACAAACAGCATGGAAGTCCTGATGATAATCAATCTCACCCCACAGGCTAGTCAACTCAGCGTAATACTAAGCCAATGAGTGATCTCTCTATTCTAACCCACGGAGTTTCTTCCTCAACTCATACAACTTGGCATCATTGCCAGTCTATGAATAAGTCTAAGCAGCAGCGGACCAGATCTGATGTGCAGTATTCAGAAGTAAGAAACTGCGACTAATGGAAGGATGCATAGAGTGTAACAACCAGGACATAACAAAGGCATTTTCCCCTATCCAGCGTGTACGAGAAGAACCAATGACTGTGGGCTGTTTAGTTTCACTAGTGATATACCCAGACATACCGCGAGCAGCAATGACTATATTGCAGGAACACGACCAAATTAAATAATTGTTACCATCAAGCTTGACAGGACTAATCTGCGGGGCGGATTATCAGTAGGAGTCCCTGAACGAGTCAATCCAGTATCTTCACGACTACGAGAAAGCTTTCCAGTATCCGACATGGCTATGGAAAACCAAGAACAAGCAGAAAGAAACAAAGGGAAGTAATAGCATAAAGAAACAGAGGGAAGTAATGGACTGTAAACAGAAGCAAACCAAGTAGATCCGAACCACTATAGTACCAGTAGAGACCAGAATCGCATACCAATCACAGCAAAGCCGAAAAACAAACTAAGAAACGGTTGGAAAGCTGCAACTAAACACCCAGGGATGTGCCGAAACCCTCTAAAGAAGACTAAACATAGCCAATAGGAACAAATCCGAACAGAAAAACCAGGCACGAACAAAACCAGGCGCAAACAGAAAAACCTTCACCGGAGCTTAAAATCGACCCTAAACATCAAAGAGAGTTGATTGGAGCCTCTGACACACTGAGTCGGCACTCATGAAGGAGAACCAGACCATCGATTGAAGCAAAAACCAGCGCAATCGAAAGATTGCAGAGAAACCCTAGCGGCGCCGACTTTTGAAAAAAATGGGAAAAATTATGAACCCAGCATGGAAAAAATTAAAAAAAATTACATATCAAGTATAGAGAACTAGACGATCATCAAGGGAGGTTTTTTTTTTTTTTTTACAGTTTCGAAATTAAAAAAATGAGGAGAAAACGAAAAGAATCAAGAATTGCTAAAAAGTTTACATATGATCGGACTTTGATACCATGTTAGAATTATTGCAAAGAGTAGAGGAGAAAATGAAGAAAAGAGAGAATCTGAAACACAATGAATGAGAGCGCAACAACCTAGGGTTTATACCCTATCACATGTTATTTATAATAGAACCAATAATTACGAAAATTACAATAATACCCTCAACTTAACAAATAACAAGAGTAGAGAGTGCGTTATTCTAAACCAAAGAAAACTACGCCTTTATCTCAATCAATTCGGGTCGGCCATATGGATCCTTTTACGCCATTTTGCTTTGTTAAGGGCCATATCTTCAATTAGTTTCAATAAGTTCATATTTTTTCTTAATACGGCATCCCATATCAATTTAGCTATATCCCTCCCCCTAGTATTTCTATTATCCACTATCTTATCGCTTTTTTTTACTACAGCATTAACTTGTCTACGTTGTATTTGTTCAAACCACCTTAATATATTTTCTCTCAACTTACCCTCAATTGGTGCAACATATGCTATTTCAAAAATCTTTTCATTCTTAATTTTATTTTTTCTAATCATATTACATCCACCTAAGCATTCTCATTTCAATGACACTCATCTTATTTATATGATCTTTTTTAGCAGCCCAATATTCGGTCCTATATAAAATCGTTGGCCTAATAATTATCCTATAAAATTTTTCTTTTAATCTTGTAAGTATCTGTCGATCACATAGAACGCCGGAAGCACCCCTTCACTTGAGCTAGCCAATGGGTTACATCATTTACAATCTCTCCATTTTGTTAATAATCAAACCTAGATAATGAAAATATTCACTCTTAGTTATCTCTTGATTTTGAATATTTACTTTTTCACTATTAATATTCCTATTACTGCTAAAATTATATTCTATATATTCAGTTTTATTCCTACTTACTCAAAACCCTTTTGACTCCAAAACTTCTTTCTATATTTTCATATTTTGAACTTAGTGTTAATTCCACTCCTAATCTCATTCACTAAGGCAATATCATCAACGAACAATATACACCATGGAACATCATCCTAAATATGTCCAGTCAATTCATCCATATAGCAAAGAGAGATATAAAAGGATGCAATGAGACCACACTTAAGCACATTTTAGCAAAACTGTAATTGGATTTTATTAGAATATTTAGTATACTCTCAATATATTATTCCCATAAAAATAAGCATCAAATACAAGTATACAACTATGTTTCAAAACATTCTAGGTCAAGAATCACATATGAGCTGATGCAGCACATGGCAGGGGTGAGAATGATGGAATGCAGTACACAAAAGTCAAAAACCTAACACAAGACCACAGCTTTAAAACTCAACTCTTTATTAATTCAACCCCCATAACACATCAGATGAGCCTCTTATTTATAGGCTTAAAAACCCTAATTTAAAAGAAAATTAAAATTTTAAGAAAATAAAAATAAAATCTTAAGATAACCTAGAATCCTAAACGAAAAGAAAATAAAAATAAAACCTTATTTAAAAGACAACTAGAATCTCAAACTAAGAAAATAAAAATAAAATCCTAATTAATAAAATTAAGTTAAATATTAAATAATTAATATAAAATTGTAAATGGTCCTTTGTATTCCGCATCACTCTCCTCCATTGAAAAAAAAAACTCGGCTTTAAATTCGTCTTGAAATATTGTACTCTACCATGTGAAAGAGTCAAATACTTCGAATATGTAAACTGCTTCAGCTTATGTGCGAGACAACGAGTCTTGATCTTGAGGCAATTGATAAGGTCCATCAAACATGGATGTTCCACACCCAATCAATTTATTTGACACCAATGAAATAAATCTTTTCTAACCTGTTGAAAGCTTTTGTTAGTAGAACATGAATAGAAAGTGATTTATGTTCAAAAGACTCTTCACAATGAACCCTTATACAGCATAGATGTTGCTAGCTCATTAATGGTTGGGAGAGGATTAAATGCTTTAAGTTTTAACTCAAACTTCATTGGAGTCTAATCAAAGTTGTCTTGGTCTAAAATGGGGCAAGGTTGTTGAGTAAGTATCGAAGTAGGAAACCGCTGAGTTAACACCCCATCTTTTGCAAATGCAGGTTTCAACAAAATAATTTTCCCATTGTATATGAAAGTAAAGGTGTTATCTTCTCTATTATAAGTGGCATCAAAGTCATCCATCCATGGAAGACCAAATAACACATGCGTAATAATAACGGGAAGTACATCACACCAAATCTCATCAAAATATCACTCATCTGAATAGGAACTAAACACTTTTAGGAGACTAAAAAAAAACTGTGATAATCCCAAAATAATTGATAGGGCTACAGATGTGGTTCACAAAGAAATTTCATCTTTAGAAACACTTAATGCAGATTCCTCATTCATTGCATAGCCTACATCAATAATAATTTTACAAATTATAAACTTTGTTAGCACATCTAAGAAATGTATAAAAATTATTTGTGCATTTCTACTCCATCAAGAGTGTGCGGCAATAAAAAGGCAAAAATATGTAAGAAAAGGGAATTTTTCCTTTTTTTGAAAGTAGGTTTTTATTTTCTAAAATGTCATATTAAGGGTGTGTTGGGCTTAAGTTTATAAAATGGGTAGGGGTTAGATCAAATTGGGTCGGGTCGACCAATAGGAGAAACCTCCCAAGGTTCTCCCTGGCGGCGCACGAAAAAGGGAAGGGGAAGTGCGCTAGGGTGTCGACCAAGGTGCCAACGACGTGAGGCGGCAACACGAGGTTGTGACAGCTCAAGGCCTAGACAGTTGATTGAGAGCAACGGGTGGTGGTGACCGGTGATGGAGATGACGCAAAGGAAGAAAAAGAGGGGCGGTGGCAGCAACAAGGCGAGAGGGGTTATGATCGAGTCGTGGTGAGGAGGGAGGTCAACGACGACAAGGCAAGGGCCAACGAGGTTTAGGGTTTCGGATCAAAAATTGGTAGGTCCTTTGGACTCGGGTTGAAGAGGGTAGCAGTTAGGGTTTTACAGAAGCTCACAACACAGAGATGGCAACGGCGGCAACAATGACGGGTGGCAACAATGGCGACGTTGGAGGTCGTTGGAGCAAGAGATGGTGGCGATTACAGCTAAGAATTGAGATTAGTTGTAAGATGACGATAGAAGCTTCTTCGGCTATAGATGGAGTCAAAAAAGGAGGAGATGTGAAATCCCATGCATAAGCTCTTATACCAATTCATACAGCACATGGAGAGGATGAGAATAGTCAAACCGTGGAAGATTGCGCACACAAAAGTTGAAATCTTAACACAAGACCACAACCTTAAAACTCAACTCTTTATTAATTCAACCCCCATAATACATCAGGTGAGCCTCTTATTTATAGACTTAAAACCCTAATCTAGAAGGAAACTAAAATCCTAAGAAAATAAAAATAAAATCTTAAGATAAGGTAAAATCATAAACGAAAAGAAAATGAAAATAAAACCTTATTTAAAAGATAACTAGGATTTTAAACTAAGAAAATAAAAATAAAATCCCAATTAATAAAATAAAATAAAATATTAAATAATTAAAATAAAATTATAAATGGTCCTTTGTATTCCGCATCATGAGCAAGGCATTAAAAATAGCATACATAAAATAATTCAAAAACTCCCAGTTTGATAACATTTATATTTAATGTTTTCTATTTTTATTTTCAAAATATTCGTAAACTGTAAGGGCTTGTTTGATAACCCGGACTGAATTGAATTGGATTAGTAGTGAGGAAAAATTGGTAATGAAGTGGGATTAGTAGTGAGGTGGGATTAATTTCTTGTGTTTGAATTGAGTGGGATTAAATAACGGGCTAGATAATGATTTACCATTGCATTAATTTAATTTATTTTAAAATTAACTTAAATAAATTAATAAGTTAAATTTTATGTTATTTATTTTAATATTTTAATATTTCTTATTATTTTTTAAAATTTTTAAATTCACTCCTTAATCCAATCCTTCATAATCCCACACCTCCCCCCTTCACTAATTATTCTCCATTTGGCAGACTAATAGTCCGGATTAGTCTACCCGGACTATTAGTCAGGAGGCTTAATAAACACGGTATTGGACTATATTCCGAACTAATAGTCCAGGCGGACTATTAGTCCGCCAAAACAAACATGGCCTAAATTAAGAACATGTTTGATAACTTTTTTGTTTTTAAAAAAATACAAACATTTTAAAATTTACTAATTTCTTGTAAACAGAAAAAATGTATTTTTACTTATTTTGTAGATAACTTCTCATTTTTTTCTTCTCTCATCCATCATCTCCGACCATTCCTAGCTCTTTCTTGTGAAGCGAAATCCCACATCGCCTGAGTACAAAAGTAATGTGCAATAAAGTAATGTGCAATATATAAGCGTGAGGTCGTGAGGACACCCTCACCACAATAACTAACTTTTGGAGTTGAGTTCTACTCAAAACTGTATAACATTGCTACCATCACCGGCAAACATCTCCGTCCACCACCTCCGGCCACAATTTTCGATCACTACCTCCGACCATCTCGAGCAGCCACCTCACCCCCATAGGTTGCCATCTCCACCAATTACCTCCCCAACCGGCCCCACCTCCACCCACCACCACTCTCCCCACCTATTGGTACTTTCACCTACCGTTGCTAGTCATCATCATCACCACCACTTTTAGCTATCATTTCTATCCACCAGCCACCACCTACACCTACCACCACTCCACGCATGTCACCTCCATCTATCACTTCCACTCAAAAACACGTCTTTGCCAAACGTATTTCCTATTTTTATTGTGTATAAAAATAAACAAAAAAATATTTATTGTTTATTGTAAACGTAAATCAGAAAACTGTAAATATTACCAAACGGGGGAGATACATGTCCCCGCTAAACACCCACAAGAAAAATAGTTGAGGAACTAACAGCAACAAGAACAAGAGAAAGACGTTTAAAAAAGGTAAAACTGTAAAAGCATGTATAAATTAAACATCGCATTCCATGACTATATTCATAAATCATTCAGAGTATAAACCAAAGGAAAAAAAAAAAAAAACAAGAATCAGTGCTTTACACAAAGTATTGGAAGTTTGGGTAGCAATCAGGACAAGCTTCCGGGCAGAAAATATGTTGACAAAATATAATAATCATATAATACTTAGGAAATTACAGAAACTACCTGACATCCCAGAACTCGTTGATGGCGAAGAACAGATGATTGTAGATGACGAACCATACATGAGTGATACAAGTAACGACATTAAACGTTGTTTGTGTTCAACGGCAAAGGCAGGAAAAATCAGTTGCCTTGTAATTAAGTTGGTATATTAATTATGATGGATGTTATAACCTAAGGCCTCCCCAGCCTTGGTTTAATCCAATTGCACGCGAACTGCTAATGCGGTTGTGGCTGGTTGAGGTGCCGCTCTTCTTTCTAATGCAGGAGGGGCCTGCCTGAGATTTCATTACAGGACCGTTGTGATAGGAAAAGCTATCACAGACTCAGATGTTAGTTTCTGGCAGAAGTTTTCCTTGTTTTCGTATTGTGTGCAAGCGTATATACGAATATTTTTACTGTAACTTGGTATGATTTATCGTAGCTAATGTTCCATATGTAATATGGTAAATTAATGAAATTGTTGCACTTTATTCTCTAACCATGATAAGAAGAAAAACTGGCCATCATTGACTTGTGACATGGCATAAACAGGGCATAATGTACATAAATATAGTCAGCATGGTTTACATGGTTAAAGTCGGAAAAATGTGCAATACACGAGAAGTTGGATAATTTTTGTTTCTCAACATACAAGACTACATCAATTACGTCTACAATTAAAAATATATATATTTAACGTATGAGGAGTTTTGTGAATGGAAGAGCGTACAATTAATTGTAGCGTTATATGAAATACAATATAAATTAAGAAAATTGTAATAATTTTTTCTTCCTCGCATAATGTCGCTATATGATCGTTTAGCAGTTGGAATAGGTGGGAACATATTGTGTTGCTAATAGTTTGCATCACCGAAAGTTGGTACAAAAAATGGTTTTATGTATATGGGTATCCCAAATGTTGTACTTCAAGGTTCACGGATCACCTATGAGGTCTTTGCCTCCGAGTAACCTCGTCGTGGAGCCACAAGCCACCTCCTTCCTGTGCTTGCTCTACTCCATACTTGCTCACGAGGCACCCGACTGCCTGGAACACTAACACAGTATCCTAGGCTGTGAGCAAAGTCTAGATACCTCCACTTGGGACCGAATCAGGCATGTGGCTTGGAGGCTAGAGTAAGGAGTTTCTCAATGGACTAGCCTCAAGGCAGCTTCATGTAACCAACCATAGAGAGAGAGGGGGGCGTTGACCAAGACACCCAGAAATTGGGAGCTCATATCATACCGATCAACCGACCAACTAGTGGTTTGCTCGGTCCCCGGACATTTAGAAGCCCTATCATCCCTACTAACTGGCCATCTCCAAGCATATAATATCATATCTACTATCTACGCTCCATAATACAGTCCCTGAGGTCTAATATCTTATCTACTGACCTAATAAGAATAAGACACCCGTCATGAGCTGAACTTAACACCTCCTCTGGCTCCATCTATAAAGGAGATAACTTCTACTCTCCAACAACACAATATAAGCTCTCTTATCTCTATATTTTCGCCTCGCTCTCCTATGCAAGTTTGCGGTTAACCCTCTTTCTCTCTCTAAGGCTAACCTAAGCTCTCACCTCCACCTCCACCAGGCCATTGTGGTGCATTCCATCTTTCTGAACACTACTACTCTGATCCATCCCGGATGCTCGCAACCCACAATGTATAAGGAGGGGCAATTTGGACATTTCGTCCATCAATTTGGGGGGAGGGGGCTAGTATTATACCAAACACTAATTTTTTAACTTTTATTTTTCATATAAAACTCACTTTTTGACATTACCCCAAATACTCTAGCGTTTTTCTTCCTCTTTTTTAAAAAAAAATAAAAAAGAGAGAGAGCTAATAAACCTGTAAAAAATTAAGCTTTTTAGACATCCCAAAGAGGAGCTAAATATAGGTCTTGCATTGACTTATTATTTGCTATTAAGAACACATAGAGTTTCCCAACAACAAACGAACAAGAAGGACGCACAAAAGTCACAATGATCCCATCATTTGCCTTCCTAACTAGGAAAAACATGAAAACAATTGCCAAACCACACGTATAGTTACACTAAATCATACCTCACTTTCGGTTAATGGGCGATCAGCAGATATAACAAAAAGAAGCATATCAGCACGAGGCACAAATTCCTCAGTCAGCCGTTGTTGCCGTTGGAGAATCACATTAGTTCCAGGGGTATCAACAATAATCATCTGGTCAAAGATTTTAAAGCATGTTAGTTTTATTTATAGGACAGCAATTATTACCACAGGATGAGAATGAGATCAAGTCACAGAGCAGCAGATATAACAGAGACATAGAAACACAATATAAGAGGTATATATGCATATACTATACAAAGACCGTATTTATTGCATATTAACACTTCATTTCCCCCTTTTCATCTTGCATCCCCATCCCGGTCCAACCACGGGGCGCACACACGCACGCATGGCATTATCAGGCGTGCAACAGTCACCATCTTATCTCCTATATTTCCCCTTTTTGCATTAGTGTTCGTGGAAGTAAGTTAGAACTTAGATCAAGTGACCACAATTCTAATGTACAATTCCTCACCCACTGTAGAGTTCCCTACCCTTTTCTAGTCCACGAGTATTCAGATTAGGTGAGTTGACACCATTTATGTAGAGTGATCTTCCGAAAATACATCATCCATCAATGTATTTATTTACAAATCTGTATTTCCCATTATGTAGCACCTTAGTGAGCAACTTCATCTGAATTTCAAATTCATGAGTAAAAAATGGAATCACAGTTCGATAAACAATTAAAAACTAAGGAAAACAATTAAAAACACCACCATAGATGTAGATAAACAAGATGGCGAAGACAATGACAACAACAACAGTTGACAATTAAAAACTATCCTAAGGAATACTTCAATCAAGCAATTTATTAAACAACAAAAACAAATCTAAAAAGAATAGATGAAATTTGGTGCAAAGGAATTTATCGCTCCATCCAACAGTAAATATTGCAAGTTTATATGATACATTGGACTAAACATAAAATCACAATTACGATTTTGCACCCTGAAGGGCATTGTGCTTGTGTTTATCTGAAATGGAAACAATCAGAAACCAAGTTCAAGGTCAAGGACCAAGAAATTTTACAAAAACTCACTTCTTTAAGAATTGTCGCAGGTAAGTAGCATATACATTGACCATCTGGATGCCTTTCACAGCGCTGCTGCTCACTCGATTCCAACTCAGAATAACGTAAGAAAGTGATCTCATTTGTTGTGGGAACAACCCCATCTTTCAAATATTTATTTCCAAGTAATGCATTGATGACTGTTGATTTCCCGGAGTTGAATTCACCCTAATGACATCAAAGAAAGACAGCCCTTGTGAGAGGAATTTAACTATATATATTCTCAGAAAGTATGCAGCATAAATAACAAATAGGTCTAAATTCAATACCTAATTCCATGATAACGAATTTTTTTCCCTTTTGAATGCTAATACATAATCAAACATGTCAAAGGGGGCACACTACAAGTCAAAATATAAGCTGGCAGGTCTAACCATGATACAAAAAAGATTTATACACACACACACACACGCACGCACAGATGCATGCTACCCTTTCATATGAAACATAACATGGTCAAGTTTTCACTAGTATTGGTATGCAACAGAACAAGATACTTGAAAGATCCAACAATCTTATTGGGCACAATTTAGAAGCTTCTGAACAAACCCTTCTAATCTGATGCATAATTCTTCACCTACTTGGTGTTGAGACAAAACGTGAAGTGCATTAGTGCAACACAACAAACACCCCTAATAAGACAAAAGAATAAAGGAGGAACAGGCAATTATATCTGTGCCATCCAGAGATAATCATTTCAATTCCAATACCAACGAAGTTAGCTTTCTTCAATTGGAGTGATGTGCTTTCAATCAGAACATTGATCCCTCTCCTTCGAAAGGAAAAGGAAAATAACCTAAGAAGCCCAGAAATGATTAAAAGGAATAAATAATAACACAACGTTAAATAAGCATTTGAATGTTACAGCGTATTCATACAATTGTGTAAAATCTTCTGCATAATGGTCAATATTTTCAAGAAAAAATGGCATGAGGGAAGGAAGTACTCTCCTTTATCTCCTCTATTCCTTTCTCATTGCAACTACTCACTAACTCTCTGTGCATAATCTCTTGAAGAACCATTCTTGGTTGGTAAGAAGGTCAACCTCCCTGAATGCTCTATTCCAAATGCTCTATTTCCATGATACCACTGTCCCATTGAAAAGCTTGTTGGATCAATTCCATCATTTAAAGTTTTAGCGTAAAAAATTTACAAGGGCACTCCATTACTGCTACTCCACATACTGTCCCTTCCTGGACCAGGATTTACAAGCCAATCAAGTACTACGGCTCTTTTTGAAGAATAGGGTACAACTATGAAGTACAGATACGGACACGGACACAAACACGAGACAGCAATTTCAAAAATATCGGGACACGGCAGGGATACGACAAAAACTATATTTTTATTTATATACTTACACCATGTTTATAAATAGAATATTCACAAACAACCTTCAAAAAAAGGTAAAGAAAAAAAAAAGGTAAATAAAACAACTAGAAAAGAAATGGAGAAAAAAAGTAAAGAAAAAAATAAAAAATGACTAAAAAGGTAAAGAAGAAACTAAAACAATTTAGAAAAAATCACGAAACAACTAAATAGGCCATTATCATCAAATCATTCAAAGACTTAAAGGAAGCAAAAACTAAAAAATGAAAAAAACAAGAGAAGAAGAAGAGAGAAGAAGATACAAACAAGTAAAACAAAAAATAGAAAAAGAAGCCGCCAAAAAATAGAAAGAAAAAAATGAAGGTACTTACTTAGAGGGCGATTGAAGGTCGTTGATGATTGTCGCTGATGAGATTGAGATCATCGGTGGTCGTTGAGCTCGCTAGTGTATGTCGCGGTAGGTAGCGAAGACGAGATGCCAAATATTTTTTCAAACTGTGCACTAAAACTCTTGGGGTTTTTTATTTCATTATTACGTTTGGCGTGTCCAGGCGTGCCCAAAATTGGACATGTGTGCCCCCTACATGTCCCTTGGCGTGTCCGGCTAGAATTTTTTTCCGAAAAAAATTGGACACGCCACATGGCGTATCCGACACGTGTCCTATCGTGTCCCTGGCATGTCCGTGTGTTCGGCGTATCCAACATGGCTACGGCACCTGTTCCGACGTGTCTGTGCTTCATAAGGGTACAAGCCTTGAGGATTCACCAAAATATGAGCTTTCTTACAAGCCTCTTTGGCTTACCATGTGCTTTGGTCATGCCTAAGTTGCTCATGCTTCAGTTAGGTTTTTACAACTTTTCACTATAAGTAATAGGGCGTGTTCCTTTAGGTCCATCTTAAATAATTGTCCGAGCGATCTTATAATGATGAACAAAACACCAGTAAAGCAATGTCTAAAAGGAAAAGAAAGGGCCAGTGAATATTTTCTTCTTTATGTTGATGTATCCAACTTAAAATGTAGAATTTGATACGAGAAGAAAAGGCCAAGGTTAAAATTTCAGTAAGAAACTAAAAGGGTAAGAACTTTGCATGGATATCTCAGCATCTCTAGCATCTCTTTCATCCAACCTGTTATTTTCGCCATCTCAGGATCAGCAAAAGATTCAAAAAGCCATCACAAGAATGTTGATCATTTAATCCAATAGACAGATGAGGGAAATTAGCAAACATAAAAGGACATTGGAAGAGGCTACACATGGAGTCGGGGAAATTTCAGATATACATTCCTTCGTGATAAAGAAGAAGAATGTTTCTCAATAAAGTAAATGGGTCAAGAGGTCAAGGAACCTGAGCTAATAGCTTTTAAAAGAAAAAAAAAAGCATCCAATGAGAACTTTAGCGAGGTAGAAAAGGAGAGATAATATACGTGTTAACAAAGGAAATAAACTATTATTATAGCATAATGATACAAAAAGGCTTGAATAACAATGAAATAATATATCAAATATATAGGCTATAGAAACCCTAATAATGATAATAAGACTAATTAGAAAACAAGATCATAATATTAGAAAAATATCCCAATAATAACAATAATAGTATATTACGAGAATCCTAATAATGGAAAAATATCCCAATAATATATTCTCACACCATATTGTTAGTAGATGGGGCCAAATTAGGGACAGTACCACTTAATGGTTATCATAGAGTACAACAAAGTTGGGATCCAACAATAAGATTGGAGCCCACAAATGCCACCAGAAGAGCAGTCATTGATGCCCACTTTTTTAAGCAGTATTCACTATTCTCAGTAATTTGTGCATAAATTCCACCAAAGGAAAGAAAAAAACCGAGGATACTAGATACACTCAAATGCACCATATCGCAGCTCCAATTTGTAACAACAACCCATACAAATCAGACATTAGCAGGAGTAAAATTAAGAAAGCTAGGGCATACATTTAGAACATTACTTGAACATCTTAATCAAAAATAAAGGAAAACAAAATAAAATTGCATATGCAACCCAAAACAATGCTTGATTAAATTGTAGAGAATAAAATGAATTAACTTATTTGAAATATAGAGCTAATACCAATTTATATCCCTGGAACCAGAATTTGTTGGAGTTCAGCACACAATTACCACTATAACCAGTAAAAATGGATCATCAAGTTGAGAAACAGCATCAATGAGCAATGAGACCTCCTCCATCTGTCCATCACAATTCATAGGCCTCAAATAAGTGAAAAGCAAGGGAAATCGTTGAAGAAAGTAGAATCATTTGAAAAATAAGTTCAACTACCAAATACTAATATTAAAAGATCACCAGTGGTGCAGCTACATGGATAACATTTATCACTTCAAGCAACGCCAATTTCTCCGTTTCTAACAACTGACGTTCTCTATCCTCCAATTTAATAAAGCCAGCCAGCCCATTTTTCCCGGGAAAGCCATTATCAACATCCAATGTTTTGCACTCATGAGCACTTTGAAACCTTTCCTGTCCTCTATTATTTGATGGATGTACAGTGTTTAACAATTTACTCAGGACTTCATCGGTGAACAACTTCAATTCTTCTAACGAAAGCACTAAACCACTAGCACCTGATCTAAGGTATTTTCCAGCATCATTAAAAAAACTGTCAAATCCAAGCGAAGCAATCATGACAAAAATTGGAACTTTCACACTTTCCCAAACAGAGCCCACGGGTTCCTCAGCATGTTTTTCTTCATCAATTCCATATATAAGAAAATCTGCACCTTCCAAATTAGATGCATTTAGAGCAGCATCTGAAGTTTGCACGTTTCTTGCTACCAGAGGAAGAATTACTGAATCAGATCTCGAATCCATCATTGTGCTCCTTGCCACAATGGTGGGAAGACCTAATAAAGAAGAATGGACCAAGGCAGCAGTAAATAATTTCACATTGAAAATTATACAGACACCCAACAAATTGATTTCACATTGATTGCCGCATATATTTGAACACAGAAAGCATTCACTTCTGCAGAAGTCTAGGCTAAACTGAAGAAGATAACCCATGTACCAGAAAAATTGCACTTAGGAACAATCAAGTTTTACCCATGCATGATTGTTAGGTATGATCCCTCACCTAGAAGCCTGTGTTTGAATGTACTGAATTCTAACCAATGTGTGCTTAACATGGTATTTAAGGTATCCACATTGACTAACTTGAACAGGTAAAAGAAACCAAAGACACCAATTATTACACACCCTGAGCTATTATATTATATACTGACATATCCGCAGCGCAAGCAAGCTAATTTCCTTTGGGATCTGAGAATAAAATTTATTAGTTAACATAAACCAAATTTAGTTAGATAGCAACATGTTCTTTATTATGAACACGAAAGTTCAAAAAAAAATTTAAACTTCTTCTAAGGAAAGAAAAAAGAAAAAGAAATAGATAAATAAACCATCCAAACCATGATGACAAACAAAGCTTGATCAGTTGCAAGAAAATCAACCAAAAAAGGCACATATATTATGCACATGAATGTAAATTCGGAAAGAGATTAGGAGGAAAAGATGAAGAGGTGAGGAAGAAATTACACAATAATTACTCAATTTTTATTCATTCAACAGCCAGACCAGAAATTAATGGCTCTAGGGTCATGGGGGAGCATGGTAGGTCAGTAGGTGCGGAGATGGGAAATACCTCGCTTGATACCCTAACTAGTTTAGAACGAACAGGTTGTAACAAGATAGTTAGCCCAAAAAATCGTTCTTAAGTAAAAAAAGTATGTTGTTTTTTCCTAGCTCTCGATCTGTGAGAGTTCGTAGAATTGCTTTGGTTTTTGTTTTTAACAATCCTACAAACTCGGAAAATATTCCAAAAAACTTACCTAAAATTCAAAATCAGTTATTTAGATTTGTTTGTAGGCCCAGACAACACACAACTAAATTTGAATCTTTTATTTTGAATTTGGGGTAATATTCTGGGTTCCTTTTCACGAACCTTAGAATTACTGTTTTATTTTTTTGATAGTTTGTTCTACAATTATTTTGTTAGCGTTTGAGAGTGTGTATCAAGCTACTTTGTATAATTTTAATTTTGATTAATACACGTTTAATTATCCCAAAAAAAAAACTTGAACGTAATGGTACCTTGATCGGAGAGAACAACGCCGCTAGCATTGATAGCGGCCGCAATATCAGCGCGCTCGGCAATCATCAAATACGCCCGATCCCTAACCACCGACTTCAGTAAACAGGCAGCCTCGTACAGCCTCCCGCCGCTTCCCATTCCCCCATTGAGCACCACAATCCCAACCCGCCTCGAAACCGCCTCGTCAATCGCGTCGACAACGCTTGGATTCCCCAAAACCTCTTCAGGGCTCAATTGGAGCACCAGATTTGGTATTTTGATCTCCGGGCGCCTGTACCCGCCGGGAAACAACGTTCTTGGGTGCTGCCGGCGTCGATCTTGGTTGTTTGCGAAGAAAGAGCTGTTCTTTTCGAGTGAGTTGACGGAGAGATTTGGGCGGCGAGGTCGGGATTTGAATTGGGAAGAAAGGTGGGGGTGGTTCGGGAAGAGGAAGATTGGTTGGGTGAGGGTGTGGATGGACGTGGGGTGAGAGAGTAGTGATACCATGTGGTTCGAGAAAGATGGGTTTTCAGCAGGGTTTAGGTTTGCAGGAAGAGTATAAGAGAGAGAGAGAGAGAGAGAGAGAGAGAGAGAGAGATGCAGGAAGGTGAGGAGAATGGAGGGAACCTTATCTGGTTGAAATTCAGCAAAGCGGTCTCTCTCTCTCTCTCTCAGTCTCACGTCTGTAATCCCCATTTATCCGTTTGAAAATTGATTTTTTTTTTTTCTCTTAGGTCCGTTTGAATAAAAAGAATTATTTAAACAATTAATTTTTAAAAATTAGTTTAAAATTAAATTATTAAATAAATTATTTTAAAATAAATTTAATTTTTTAACTAAAAATGTATTTAAAAAATTAATATTTATTTTTTAATAATAAATTAGTGCTCTAATGTCGTGAGTTTTTCTTGTTCATTTAATTTAAATGATTCAAAGATAAATACATATATAAAATTTTCTCTCACTCTAACCCTTTGTTTGTTTCACGAAAAGTTAAAAAATCTAGATAAATGCATAGAAATAAAGATAAAGAGTTATCTCCCAAACTTCTCTTTTTAAATCTCTATGAATTACAGAGATTTGAAGCAAAAAAATTTAGATAATTAGTTATTTTTTATATTATTTAAATTGTTCATCTAAAAATAAAGCAAGTAAAAGAGCAATGGCAAAAAAATGTTGTTTTCAGAAAATAATTAGTATTATTTATTTTTCTTTTTTTATGAAGTATATCCAAGCAAAAGTGGAGAAAATTTATTTTTTTTCTCTTTTATTAGTCAAAACAAAAAAGATAAAACATAATTTTTTCTTTCTTTTCTGTTATAACTTAAGGAGATAAAATATAATTATTTTTTTTATTTTTTTTATTAATAATTAAATGGGTTGTTAAATATCACATGATACAAACAACTTATTTGTATCTGAAAATACATTTTTAATTTTAATTTGATCATAATATAATTTTACGTTGCTTTTCAAGTATACATTTAAAAATGAACATTCAGGTCAAATTTAAATAATTTTTTATGTTTTTAGGAATATATATGACATTCTTAAATTATGCATATAATGTTTCACTTTTATTTTTATTTTTTTCTATGTCATCTTTAAATAACAAATTACTCATGATTATAAACCAATAAAGTTTATGATTTTAATAATATTAAATTAATTTAATAATATTTTATTTTATAAATTATAAGACTTATCAAATAAAGTGAATTATAAAACAAATTTTGGGGAGTAATCTTTTATATTTGGGGAAGTAAAAAAATCATGAGAATTAATTTGTCCATCAGTCAAATTTTGTTATATTTTGATAATTATTTTATCCTTTGAATTTAAATCAAAATTTGACTCAACCACTTAACAATGGTAGAAAGATGATAAATAACACATTTTTTGTAAAAATATTTAAATTAAAATATATCTCAACAATTTAAAAAAAATAACACATGTAATACATTTTAAAAAAATTGAGCTTCTTTAATATATAAATTTATATTTTATTATTTTAAATATTAAACATGATATATTATATTGTATAATACTCACATACGATTACCTTAAAATTATTAATTTTTTAGGGTGGTAATTGAGTTATTAGTGCAATAACAAGTTATATAAATAATGAATAATTTTATTTATGTAAAATAAATAAATTTACTTTTTAAAAAAAAAAACTCTCTTTTTTCAACAATTCAAATCCTAAACCTACTGAGCCACTGTCCACCA
>JAOTRH010000010.1:9503922-9520605 GCA_034768845.1 Heliamphora exappendiculata | reverse complement strand
ATGACTAATTTATGCATAACTCAATTGATTTTTGAAAAATCAATCTAGTAATTCCACTCCTCATTTAATGGAGGGGCCGAGTGGTAGACTCTAAATTTTTTTATTAATAGGATCATTCAAAAATTTAAATTTTATTTATTTTATAAAATAAATAAATTTTTTATTAATTAATAATTAATCATCTATTACATGTATCAATTAATATGTAGAATACATTTTTAATATAATCATTTGTTGTTTTGATAAAAAAAAATATAAATACATAAACTTTTATAATTATATTCGACAACTTTTTATGTTTCAAAATTGATACATAATAGTTTAGTTGTCAATAATATCAAAAATATTATTTTTAATATATGCGACCAAGTAATTATTGAATCAAGCCACACAAAGAAATAAATTGATGTTGAACTCTATAAAATGGTTAAGGTCTTGAAATTACATATTTATTGTTGTAAAAAATAATTCAATATAGTAGTTGTATAATTAAATTTAAAATTTGTGTCATAACTTTTCAAGAATTATAAATTTTTATTCATGTTTGGAATAAAAATACTAAAAAAAGTAATTTGGTATAACACATTGAAGATAATTGTAGTGCTTTATTGTATTATAGGATTAATTATATTTTTTTAAATGAGGTCAATTATACAGCAAATAAAAAAATTACTACAATAATAATTTTTTTTTAAAAATCTTTCATGGGATTAGTTGATCCCACCACTTTGTGAATAACGTTGCCTTAGCGGGGACAATAAACCACGACAAAACTCTGTATGAAGTAGCTTTACTATAATTATTAGTACTTGAGCAACCAAACTAATTTCTAAGAGTTCACATCATCTAATAATTGTGGAGGTTTCTTTAGTTTTTCTTGAAATCATTTAAGTAGTGTAAGGTATTGAAATATAGCTGCTTTATTAAAAGCAAAACCTAATAACAATTCAAAATAAGAATTTGAGGGCGAATAAAATTACAGGCTCAGAGTCCAACCCAAAGCAAACAGGTATAAAATTGCTCTAAATGGTCAACCCACTATCAGTTCGGCCCATGACAAGCTTGAACCATCCCAGAGAGGGGTAATCCATAATATAACTGGTTTGACTTAATAAGTTCTAGGCTATGAAATAACTTACAAAGACTTCGTTCTCATTATGGCAGTTCGGGAAATAGAGAAAAAGTTTCCTAAAGCAACTGTAGTTACTCAAAAATTAGGTAGAATTCTGTAGAATTCCTGTTATTTGAGAGTTAAGAATAAGAGGCAAATTTCTTGGAGGACTCGGCCTTTTTAGTTTCAACCCATATATAAAGGAAGACACTTCATATCCCTAGATTCACAACTTCAACCCAGTTCTCAATTAGAAGTCTCTTAGAGAAAAATTTAACTTGAACATCGAAGTGCTTCCCAATCAAATCAGGACGAAAAATACTAACGGTGTTCTTCATCTTATAGGAGTTCAGGAACACCACGTACAACATCCAGTGAATTCGACAATAAAGAGTTCGGCTTATAATTTTGTTCGAAATCATCAAATATAAATCAATTTAATTGGTTTGATTGTGCCATTCAATTTATAACACATACAAATTTCATAAGAGACGAACAAATAATTACGTAAAAGGCTTACTTAATGAAAAGATAATCCTAACTCTTGTCTCTTTTCTTTTCTTTCTTTATTAGCTTTTAAGCACCGATTTCATAGCTATTATAGGCTTTGGGGATCTTTAGGGTAAAATCTAGATTTTACTATATTGTGGACAATTCCCTTAAGATAAATATATGTTTGGATTTAGCATATTTCTGTCTTTTTAAGTTTTTTTTAATATTTTTATTAGAAAATTTTACTTTTTCATTTTGGGATGAATTGGAAAAAATGTTTTTAATCAAACCATTAAAAAAATCCACTAAAAAAATGAAATAAAAACCATAAAATAAGCTAACGAGCGATTATTCCAAATCGAATAACCGATATGATGAACAATTATGTCAATGAACCCACATAATAATGAATAATTATGCTTCGGCCCCAAGTAATCAACTGGTAGTGGAGATTTAATTTTTAATTTTCTGGACAGTTATTAGCTTTTTACAAGGATTCTTACACACTCTTTTATTTATTCATGTTTTTTTATACACTGAAAGCCAAGAATAAAGAAGGCAATAGCCAAATAAAAAGAGGTTTAGTGAACCAGTAGTTTTAAAGGTTAATTAGCCTATGGTCCTATTTTAATAACTTATTGTAGGATAAATCGTAGGCATTAAACTCTTTTCTCGTGAGATCATTCTAATACTTTATGGGACTTTTATACTCTCACAACATACTCTAAGGATTTTTGAATTCATTTAATGCTCACTAACTTGATTAATTCGTTACCTTCACTAGTGAAATTTATTTATGGATGTTTTCCATGACTTTATGAGAAGATATTTCAAGAACAATTTATGGTAATGCATTCAAAAAATATTGTATTGCTCAACATGCATATGGTAATTGCTGGTAAGAACAAGTTTGCTCTGGTTTCTTCGGGTAAATATTGCATTCTTCGGTTAGCCGAAAACCATATCTATTTCACAGAGTGCACGGTTAGAAGATTTATAGTGAAATTAATTTTCGAAAATGCTATTTGTGAAAAAAATTGTTGAATGAAAATCAATACACATCATATGATTTGAATTTCTCACTAATTTTTTGTAATTTATTCTATAATTTTTTAATATTAAAAAAAAATAGGTGGAACCCACAACTTACTTTTCCATCATATGCTATCCAATTTAGTACAAGATACCAAACAAGCCTTATTAGTATTAGGCTCTAAATGTTCTATTCTTATCTAATCGTAAAAAATAACTCTAACAACTCTTATATCATTTTTATCATATTTTAATTAAACATAAACTTTCACAGTACTATACATATAATTTTATCTATAATTTTTTGATATATCAAAAGACATGTAAAATATATCAGTATTATTAATTACTTCTATTCTATCCAATTATATTCGAAAATAAGTTATAAAATGTACTACTGAAACGAGTTGTAACTAATTACTCTGTATGCAATACTACTGAAAAGAGTACCACTGGACGCGGCTCTGCTTGCGTTCCAGTGAATTAATTCTTCAGTTTCTCACTGTCAATTTCAGAGTGGGTGGCAGTGCTGGATGACTTGGAATTCAGTTTCTCATCGGATCCCCGTCGACATAATTGCAATGAATTTACTGGATGAGCTAGTAAAGGCTTTCCTAGTGGAAAGAATCTTTCCCCCTATTGCCTTCCAATGAATTTCTTCAGTTTCACACTGTCAATTATATGTTTCTACGTTTTAATGAATTAAATAACGTTAGATCATGGAAAACAAATTGAGGAACAAAAATCTCAATATATTTAACGATTCTGAATATATTAAAATATATGAACATTTAATTTTCAGAACATGTGATTTCTTGTGTCTTATTATTTGGTTTAATAGAAGGAATAATTAATATTGTTCAGAAGGAGCAAGACTTGAAAATGGAATTCTGAATTTAAAAAAAATCAAAAGAGAAAAGAGCACAAAAATAGGAGTGTTCAAGATAAAGCCAAAATCAGTGGTCAAATTGACTGAACATCATACACTAAATAATGCGTGAGATGCTCTAATTGCCCGACTACCAAACTTGAAAAACCTTAAAAACTTCATAATTTAGAATATTCTTTTCATAAGATTCTTGATAATGTGGTGATGTTGAGAGGAGGAGCTTCACAACAGAGGTTAACTCCAAAAGATTAGGACAAGTAACGGCCGTTAGGAATAGGTGTAACGGCGATCTCTTTGCATGGACTCGGTGGCGGACTACTCTTTCCCGAAGCAACAAGTCGTTGCACGAACCTCTCGATTCTCTCTCCGTTAGCCTCCGTCACCAACCGCTTCCCGCCAAACGGCAACGACTCCACTCCTCTTTCTTTCAACACCCGTTCCATGATCACCTCCACTTCTCCTGTCGCGCAGCCGTTTGCCTGCACATTTAACGCCGTCGATCATTCCGCTTACCAGCAATTTAAACTTGGATAAATTGATTGCCCCATTTGGATGAGTTCTTATTATTTATTTTTTAACTTGTTTTCAGTAAAAAAAAAATGTTGTTTAGTCAAAATATTATAGCCTCATTTGTGATAATTGATTACTTATTTATTTTATTTAGCTTATTTTGTTATAGTGAACTTTTTTGTTAAATAATTCTACTTTTCAATTCTCTAATTGAGATTAAAAAAATAAAATTTTAATCATAATATTAAAAAATATCAAAATAATAATAATAATAAGTCAAATTAAGTCAATAAATCAAATTGTATATTACTTCTTTTCATCTTTAGTAAAAAAATTTATATTTTTTGATCAATTTTTTTTTTGGCCAATTTAATCGAGATCATTTGAAAAGGTAAAAAAATTATTCAAAAAATAATTTAAAAAATAAGCAAAAATCATAAAAATTAGCCCATCGTTTCATTGAGATGAGTCAAAAATAAATAAATTTATTTAATCAAAATATTAAAAAAATTAAAAATTTTAAAATAAATTAATAAATTAAATTTTATGTTATTTATTATTGTCTATAATAAATTTTTTATATTTCAATTAAATTTTTTTATTTTTGTTGCTGATCTGATTGAGACAATTGGAAGGTAAAAACTCTTAGAAAAAAGATTTTAAAAAAGTTATAACAAGTAAAAATAAACAAAAATTAGCCTAAAAATGGACATTGAAATTAAAGACTGTGCTAGAATGATGAGATTACTTGAATTCTGACATAGTCCTTGCGATTCCAACAAAAGGCGTTTCCGACCATTTGGTCAACCGTCTCGGAGATCCCGTCGAAAACAATGTCCACGACGGAAGACGTTGAGCAGTCACCATTACGACGGAGTTTGAGGCGAGAAGCGTTACTCAACGGACCGTTACCCAAAGAGAGGACTAATACATCTTCGACGCCGTTAACGGAGCGGAAATCGCGTTTGTTATGCAGAACGTGAGTGACGGCAGCCGCGGCGGGATTGTTCATGACGAGGCCGCCGTCGACAGCCAAACAAGAGGTTTTGCCGTCGACGGAAGTTAGGCTAAACGGCTTGAACATAGAAGGAGTTGCTGACGTGGCACGGCACACCTTCCAGAGCTCGAAGTTGAAACTAGGCGACTGAGACGCGTCCGCTCGGGAGAAAACGAACGGCGCAGAGCTTTTGAGGTCAAAGCAGGGGACAAGGAGAGGCTTACACGTGTCCTTCAAAGTCAACATCTTACCGTCTTCTCTCCTCAACGCCTCCTTCAGCACCTTGTCGATGCTCTTGCAGGAAAACCGTTTACGGCGGCGAAGAACTCCAACGCACTTCAGCTTGAACAATTCAGACTGCTTCTCAACGACGAATTTCACGGCGTCTCTCGCCGTGAACAGAGGACGGCCGTTTCCGTCATCGGCAGACAGCATTGCAGCGAAGAGAGCGCCAATTCCGGTACCGGCGACGACGTCGAAGAAGTCGATGATTCGAGAGTTGGAGTCTCCTGTTTTTGATCGGATCTGATCCTCGAGGTGTATCAAGGCGGCTCCGGCGACAATACAGGTTGTTCCGCCGCCGTCGATGCTGAGAATTCGAGTCTTCTTGCCTTCGCAGTGGTAGAGCCACTTCTGCTCAAGCTTTGAGAAGATCTCCAACGTCATCTTACCAAGCTCCATCACTTAGCGTGTGTTGTTGAAATTAGGTGAATTTGAAGGTGGAGTGATCAGATTCACAGTTTTTGGACGAAATTCGTACGAATGATCTCTGTATCTTTCGATCTCACGTTCTCTCTGTCTAAAATGGTCACACTTTCTGTGCTTCTAGCTCTGGTACTTCCCTGAATAATTTTTTCAGTAAACAGAGTTAAAACGAGAGAGTGGAGTGGGGGGAGGTTTCGGGGTAGTTACATATGGGCGCGGATTCCGTGGTTTATGTGGCTCTATTAGGAGTTGACAATTTTTTAATCGGCAATTTATTTTTCCACTTTTCTTTTCACCATTTACACCTCATCTTTTTATTTTTTATAACTTCAGGGTGTTCGTGAGTTTATATGTATTTTGATTAATTTTTAAATAATTAATTTTATTATTTATTTGTGAAATTTTTAATTAAAATTAAGATAAAATTTTATATGAATTAATTCTAAAATTTTAATAATATTTAATAAATTTCAAACTTAAAACCTAAAAAAAAAATAAGCCCCTAAATCCCAAACCTCTTCTTGCTTTTATTCATATAAATATATAATATTAAACTTTTATATGTGAAAAGTAAACAAACAAAACAATAATATTGTAAGTTTACCTACATAATGATAAAAAGAATTGAGAATATGAAAAGAAAGTACAAAAAATACTAGGTTTTCCCTTTTAGACAAGTTTTCTTTGTAATTCTTTATATCGTTTTGATAAAAAAAACTGAAAAGATAAAAAAAAAATTGATCCAAAATTTTAAAATGTTCATTGTAACCGAATATAATTAATATATAATTTAGCTCATTGGATAATTTTTATTTTTTCTAAACTTTTTTTGTATTTAAAATTAAAAATTTTAGTTTTTAACTTGTCAATGAGATCGATGAGACAAAAATTATAATAACTTGATCCAAAAAAAAATTAAAAAATTAATAAAAATAAAAAATAAAATAAAATAAATAAATAAACAATTATCCCAAAGGATATCATAGTGTTTTTTAATAAGAGTAGCAATGTTATGTTTTTAGTTACCTTTTGTGTTGCATTTTCCAATTATAAAATATTAGTAAGCTTCAAATGATACCTATGGCATTGGTGGTGCTTGATATTATTCAAATTAATTGATTATTTATTGAAATTTTAAAAATAATAATTATAATTATAGCAAAAGTTATTATTGTTTGAAAAAATGCTAATTTGTAACAAAAATTAGTTATTTATAAAATAAAAAATAAAATTAGTAAAAAAAATTATGAATATTTAAAATAAATAAATAAATTATTGTTAAAATTAATTAATAGCCAAAAATCATAACTTATAATTTCCAGCAATGTTAAACATCATCATTAAAAGTTGAGAGTGTTTAACATTGTATAATAAATAAAATGAGGTAAAAATAATAATAAATGTAGCATTTTTAAAATGAGAGAGCCTAATATACATAAGTAAATTATTATTTATCTTCTGTTTAATTAATAAATATAGATCAATATTATTTTATTCGAATAATTTTTTATTAGGTCATTTCGAAATATCAAATAGTTAATTTGATATTAATTCAACTTTACTAGTTAAGTTAAAAATAAAGATATATCACTTAATATATCAAAAAATTTTATTTATTAAAAAAACATATTACATAATAATTTGAGGACAGTTAAATTTACTTTTATCAGCACAATAATACCATATTTTTTTATTTACCTTTATTTTATTTTAGCTGATTTATTAGTGGTACTTTTTAGGACAAATTTACGTCTTAAAACTCTATGACCATGTTTATTTTTGTGAACTAATAGTTCGTCCGAACTATTAGTCCGAATTATAGTTTAATATCACGTTTGTTAAGTATTCGGATTAATAGTCTGAGCGAATTAATCCGGACTATTAGTCCGTCAAATGAAAAATAATTAGTGATGGGAGAAGTGTGGGATTATGAAGAATTAGATTAATGAGTGAATTTAAAAATTTTAAAAAATAATAAAAAATAATAAAATATTAAAATAAATAACATAAAATTTAACTTATTAATTTATTTAAGTTAATTTTAAAATAAATTAACTTAATATATTAGTAAATCATTATCTAGTCCGTTATTTAATCCAACTCAATTCAAAAAAAAAAAATAATCCCACTTCATTACTAATCTCTTCTCATTACTAATCCAATTCAATCCAGTTCGAATTATCAAACGAGCTCTATATAACCAACTATTTAAACCGTTCACATTAGAGGTCTTTTAAAATAAATTATTTATATAAAAATTTATTTTAATTGAATATTTTAACATAAATTATTTATAGAAAAAATTAATTTAATCATTTTTTGATAAATATATGAACATATTACATTTTATTTTAGAGAATCGATAGTTTAAAATCATTTATTTTGTAAAAAGAATTTATTTTATCATATATTTCTTGATATTTGATTAAATTAAGATTTTTCATCTTTTGATTTATTTTGCATGACATTTGAGATGAACAATTTAGATCAACCTTGTGGATATACCTTAATAAATATCTGGTTAAATCAAATTTTTGCATTTATGATATATTTTGCATGACCTACAAGATAAAAATTTTGATAATTATTGTGGACCTATCTTAAACTCATAAAATCAATACAAATTTAGAAATTTAACTTAGAGAGGGACTGATTTTTCTCAATTTTGCACTTAATTTACTCATGATCTAAAATAAAATTTTAACATTTTATTTTAAATTTTTAAAAATTACTAACTTCGAACTCTTTTTCTTCCCTATGTTTCTAAAGTACTAAGTTTGAATTCTCTTTTTCTTAAAGTGTTTTGTGATTTGTTATTTGTGAAAATAAGTACTTAATATGTTTTATGTGAATTTATAAATATACAAAAATTTTAACTTAATATGCTCATAGGTACTAATATTTATATATTTTATACAAATGCTCAATGCATATAATAGTATACTAAGAAGAAAAATATCTGTATTTAAAAGCTCTTTTAAAAAAATAAGTTGGGTCTCTTAACAAATACAATATAAATTAAGGGGTACTAACTATTTTATTAAGGGTGTATTCAAAATTATTCTTATTTTTTATAAATAGAATGAAAAATACAAATCTAAGAAAGGTACTAACTAAATTTATTAAGAGTAGATTTTAATAAATTTATTATTATTTATTATTTACCTATAAAAGTGGGTACTTGAGATGGGCACTTGCCCCATTTGATTTGTAATTAGATCTGTCACTGCATAAAAAATAATGTTGAAAAAGAATAATGTTATCGTGACTAAATTTTTATAATTATATTCAAATAACATATAATATGGTATGTGATATTTAAAAATAAAAACTAAATCTATAAAATAACATAAGAAGCCCACAAAAATACTACACTATATGATATTTAAATATGATCACCAAATATGGTATATGTATTATTATTTTTTAAAAATTCTTAGGATCTAGTTGGCAAATTAATTTTTTTAGCTTTTTAACTAAAAATACAAAAAAACTAATATATTACGTTATGTAAAAAAGCAAAAAAAATTAAAAACTAAAAAACTAAATCAAAATACTAATTTTTAAGATATTTTATCCAATTTCTTACTCCATCCTAAAAATATAATACTTATTTACTGCTAGCTTCAGCACTATATAAATTTTTAGGAGTGCTTGAAAATATTATTACTAGTAATTTTTAATTTTTTATTATTAATTTTAATTATAAGATATAATTTTTTTTAAATACTCACGACTTCTGTTATAATTTATAATTATTTTTTTTTATTTTAATTACATATTATAATTTTTATTAAATTTTTACAATTTATACTACGTACTGTAACTTATAAGCTACTAACAATAAATTACCAGACACCACCAAAAGGGTTCATACTGTCTAATTTGAAGATAAAACAAAAGAATAACTTCTTATTTTAATCTACCAATTTCAAAATAACTAAAGTTGAAAGATAATTTATTAAATAATTTATTTTAAATAAATATAATTTTTTAATTAAAAACATAAAATAACGATCACCCCACTTGTGGACGCACGTGCAACGGGTGTGTTGTCATTGGATTCCGCGAGATCAAGCGCGTCGGCGGCTTCGATTTTGGTTGTTTTTCTTTCTTATTTCTTTAATCAGACTTTTGGCCATATATGATTGTAAATTTCGAAAAACTATTGCCCACATATTACTCTAATTAATATTACGTAATATTTTTAATAAATAAATAAATATAATTTATATAATATAATTTATTTTTTATTTTTTAATTATTTAATAAAAATAAATTATTATATTTTTATCGTAAAATTTATCACGACTATATTAGATAGAAATACTATGTAAACTTGATACATAAAACTCTAAAAACACTTAATAATTACTAGTATATTTTATACGGTACAAATTGACATGTGTTTTGAAGTAAAATTAATATATTAATTATTTAATTTATATTATTTAAAATATTAATCGGTGTCATATGTATCAGACAAAGTTGATCGGTATTAATATATTTAATACTTATTAATTTATAATTAATTTTTAAAAAATGCATTTTTACTTATTTTTTTATTAATTTTTAATTTGATTCTTTTCTAATTCAAACTTTAAATAGTATAGAGGAAATAATTTTAAAATTAATCAATATTAATTCATTATAAAAATCACAATATGTTTGGAATTTGGAGATATTTTAAGAAATAAAAGCAAGCGTACTTAAATATTTTTATGGTGTTAATAGAATTAACTTTTAAATTTTTCAAGACCACAATATAAAAGACCAAACGGTAATAAATCTAATCAATAATGTCTAAATTAAACGATGAATTGAAGTTCCTACCAAAAAAAAAAAAGAAAGAAAATCCCGTCATAATCAAATTCAATAATACCCAATCAAAAAATGTCTAAATATTCCTAATAAAAGATGTTCCTACCAAAAATGTCAATAGGAGTAATGCTATAAATTTATTCACAAATTAAAATAAATGATCTAGATTCAACAATAGAATTAGGATTCTTATAAATGAAGTTAAATGAATTAATTAATGTTTAAAAATTTTAAATTCACAACATAAAAGGACCAAACGGTGCTAAATCAAATTCAACAACACCCAATATAGATAATGTCTAAATTAAACGATGAATTAAAATTTCAACCAAAAGAAGCTCATCCTAATCAAATTGAACAATGTCCGATCAATAATGTCTAAATTAAACAAAGAAAAGAGAAGTTCCTACCAAAAAAGGCACTCCCATTTTAGAAATGCTATAACCTCGTAAAATTTATTCATAAATTTAATTACGATTCAAAATAAATAGTTCAATTTAATTTGAAATAAAATTAATATTACAAATAATTTAATCTGAACCATTCATTTTAAATTGTACATAAATTTATGGTTAAATTTTATGATTTCAACCATTAATGCTCCCATTTTGACACACTAACATCAATTAATAAGCAAAACCAGAAAACGAAAGCGTTAGAACCACCATAACGGACAACCAGAGCTTGCCGCCGGCCGAGAGCAACCCCTTTGCTAACGAGGCACTGTTGTGAGGGGCAGGCACGTCTGCCACAGAAGGCGATGGGGAAGCTCCACCAGAAGGCGACGACGATGGTGCCGGAGCCGGAAGCAACGACGGCGGCGGCAGCGGAGGGGAGGCGGGAGTGAGGGGAGATGTCTTGGGAACCCTAATGTCGACCTTCTGGCCGGCTTCGCAGTGTCCGGGGAGGCTGCAGATGAAGTAAAAGTGGCCGGTGCGGCGGATGACGAAGGAGTCGTTGCCGGTGTTGAGGGAGAAGTAGGCGCTGGTTACGTTGCAAGCGTTGAAGTTTTTGTGGGTCACTCGGATCACGTCCTGGAATTGCTTGTTGTACTCGAACACTGCATTGTTACACAAATCAAAAGGCGTTTTTATTTTTTTAAAACTAATTCTACGGCTCACTTACTCACGGTAATCTCGATTAGAGCCGAGATAAAACTAAAACTTCACATGGATTAAGAGAAATTGCACTTAGATTAAAAAAATATGCAACAATCACATGTTTAGAATTTATGTATTTCAATTGTTACTCTCATAACTATTAACTTCTAATTCGATATTTATGAAATTATTTATTTTATCTCTTTTTTTGATATTATTTGTTCCATTTCAAATTAATTTTTTCATTAAAAAATAATTTTTTAATTTTTATACAATATTTTATTTCACTTTAACTGAACATAATATAAATAATATCATAGTATACATTGTTCCATTTTCTATCTCATTGTATTAAAAAATATATATATGGGATTTATGTCTTATTTATGTATCGTATTCTGTTTAATCTTATTCAACAGATCAAATATAGCCACAGGAGATAACGAGAGAAAGAAAGAAAACGTACGGATGGAGTCACCAACATGAAAGGTTTTGGGAGAAGACCAAGACTTGTAATCCAACTGACCAGTGTTGGTCCAACCAGCAGAGTCACCAACCTTGTATACTGCCCCCATTGACACCCCACAAACCGCCATAACCATCACCAACAGAAACGGAACCACTGGTTTTTTGCACAAACCCATTGCTAGTGAGAAAGAGATGAGGGAGAGGGAAAGAAGACAAGATGGAAGGCGACAGAAAGAGAATGGCGAAGCGGATCTCTAATGTTGAGTCGTATATAATAGCGCTGGCCAGCCAGTGATCACCTCGGCGCTGCTAGCTAGGTTTGGAAATTTGGAAGATTTGGTTTAAACAATATTCTCTATTTTTACTTGCCTTTAATACTCTCCCCCCTCCCCTCCCCCTCACCTCCCAATTTACTTAGGATTCCAAATTTATTCTCTTCCAAGTTTGAATTTTAAATTTTATTTAATGGTTTAATTGTTATGGGTCTGCATCAAACCTATTTTGATACTATCTAACACTACAACAAATTAGGTAATTTGTAACAAATTAATTCTATCTCTAAATGTATAATGTATTTCTTCGTTAATACAATTAGTGATAAAAACGCGGCCTTGCTATTTTCATCACTAGAGGGTTGTCATTACGAAAACTTATTTCCTCGCTAAAAGTTTAATATTTTGTGACGAAGAATTTAAATTGCTCGCTACATATTTGACATTTGCGACAAGATTTTTGTTATTAAAAATAAAATAAAATCGTCGCAATTAATATTTCATTTATTTCATACAGTTTGTTGAGAATATTATCATTTACCTAAAAAAAAGTTAGATTTGTCGAATAATATGTATTTAAATGTAAAGTGCAATTCTTAATTAAGGGGCCAACTTGTCACTCCACCAATACATTTTAGCTATTTTGAGTTTAAAATGAATCCATTTTTATGATTGCTATTGTTTTCAATACGTAAAATATCTATGCGGGAAGCCAAGTTGATGGGATATTAAAAAAAAATAACTATGAAGTTAAGATAATATTTATTTTTTTAAATAAAAAAATATAATTTATTTAGATATTTAACGATATTCTAATCGATTTCATTTTTTGCAAATATGATCTATGCACTAGAAATAATAAAATAAACTACTCAAATTATCAAAATCAACTCATTTGAGCCCAAAATGGGAAAAACTTGACTAATCCATTCTATTTATAAATTGGAGGGAAGTTTCTCTCATTCTTAAAATAGATCGTCTGTTTTATTTTAAATCAATTTATTTAGATAATATTGTTATTTATACTCAATTAACTTATTTCTTTATATAAGTAATTTTCTCAGCATGTTTTACAAAATTAACGGTTCAAATTAATAAAGTAAACTTTAAATAAAGCAATAATAATGAAGATTTATAGTAAAGTTTTAAATTCATACTTTAGAGAAGCACAAAACAAATCAATTACCTAACTTGACATATAATTTCCTTCGAAAATCCTCTGCCCTTTTGGATCATTACTAAAAAGGGAAATTAACGGAGAAAGCTGGTGAAATAAGTTTCATTCTCCTCCTCTTAGAGCATTTTCAATACTACTAACTATTTTGGTTAATTAAAGGTACAAAAAAAATACTATCTTTATTTTGCCTAACCATTTTTGTATGTTTGTATTTTAACACTATTTTTTATTTTAGCTAACTATTTAAAATTTTAAAATTACTTCATAAATTGCTTTTTATATAATTAAAAGAGCTATGAAGGGTCGCTAAAATGAGAATAGTTAAAATAGAAAACCATTTAAAGAGTTTGTTGGAAGCAGAAATATAGAATTAGCTAGCTAAAATAGTTAACAAGCTTTTTGTGAAGAACTTGTTGGACTTGCTCTTATTCTTATTTTTTTACATCTTTCCTATTTCTTTTATCCTTTTCAAGGCTTCCTTCAATAATTTAAGAATGGTAATGGAGTGGAAATATGGTGCTTCGTTCTCATTTTTGTTTTCAGCCCATATTTTATCAGGACAAGAACAGACAAAAAAATTTGAAAAAAGTAAAAACAGGACAAAATCGAAAAAAAATTGTGAATAATTCTTAAACTTGAAAAGAATTATATTAATGAGAGTTGTAAATAATATTGTAAGTAAAAATAATAATTGATGAATGATAAAAATTAAAAATATAAAAAATAAAAATATAGAGAAAATATACTCGGGGTGGAGTGAGAAAAATCAAAGTAAGAAAAAAAACATTATTTTCACTCCACGAGCTATTGCGAACGAAAAAAAAATCTTATATATACAACTAGACGAAAATATATACGGAAGAGGACGGAAAAAATTCACATCGCTAATTCAATTGTCGAAGACTCAAAATTTCAGACTAAAAAAAGGTTACTTGCAAAAAAGTGAAGTCTGTCCCCAAAAAGGAAATGTTAAAATCTCTTGCATATGTTTATTTAATAAAGATATATTTTTTGTTGGAATTTTGTGAATTCAGTGGCTATTGAATTTCAGAATTCAATAGCAGAATTCAATTGCAATTGAATTCTAAGAATCAATACCATTCATGGCTATTGATTCTTCTGAAACCCCCTCCATGATGGAAGGCCTAATATACTGTAATCCCATTCAGTTTTTTGTAGTAGAGAAAAAGGGAGAGAAGAAGAGACAGAACAGAGAAAACCACAGCATAAGTGAGAAAGGAGAGATACAATTCTCAGAGTATATTGCAAGCAGTAAGAGAGAGAAAGATAGACGGAGTACATTCGTAGTCAATCCTTGGTGGTGTTCCAACAATCGTGTAGCCGTTTTATCCTAGGAGAGTGACGCCGGTGGAAAACCTACAACACCTTCGGTAGGCGGTGAATCATTTTTAAGAAAACTACGTTTGTAGGACTCGGTTTAGAAATTCTATTTCTGTAATTTCTGTTATTTTATTTTTCTGTAATTTCAGATTATTGTAATTGTTGAAAGTTAATAAAAATGTATTTTCTAGATCACCGAGCATGTATAGATTTTATTTTGCCGTTGGATTGTCTCCCAACAAACTTAAGAATGATTCAGTTTTAAAAACCTGCTCGGTTTGGATCTTGTTTTCTTCTCTAGAAAATGCATGTTTATGCTTCTAATTTTTCTGTGAGTATGTACAACATTATGGATTCTAAATTTTCGTTAGAATATGAAAATATTATCTTGTTGAGGATAATATGTTAAGATTAATCCAGATTGTGATTTTTTTCCCGTCATAATCCAGTCGATTTTCTGATCTGTGAAAAAATTTGGTCGGTTGTGTCGACACCTTTTCTTTAGTGTCGACACTTTTGACATTTTTGGCCGTTTGTGTCGACACATTTCTTGTTTGTGCCGACCCTTTTGTCATCTGTTGACCCCTTTTCTGATGGTGTCGACTCTAATCCTTCTGTTGGTGTTGAGCAGAACTCTTAGTTCTTTTGTGTCGACACCTTTCTCAGTTTGTGTCAGCACATTACTCTGGTTGAACTCTCGATTCTTTTGTGTCGACACCTTTCTCAGTTTGTATCGACACATGTCTCTGGTTGAACTCTCGGTTCTTTTGTGTCGACACCTTTCTCAGTTTGTGTCGACACATTTAATGGTTGCTGTTTGCGTTGAACCTCTCGGTTCTTTTGTGTCGACTCATTTATCAGTTTGTGTCGACCCCTGAGTTATTTGTGTCGACCCTTGGGCTGGTTATGTCGACCCTTGAGCTGTTTGTGTCAACCCCCGAGCTATTTGTGTCAACCCCCGAGCTATTTGTGTCGACCCTGAGTTGTTTGTGTCGACCCTTGGGCTATTTGTGACGACTCCCTGGCACTTTTCTGATGGTGTCAACCTCCTTTTTTCTCCTGTGTCGACCCTTCCTGTGATACTTAACAGAGATCTAATCGGCTAAGACCGTAGGGGCGCTTCCATTAAGAATCCCGCTAGGGGGCACGGCCCCCTAGAACCACCATTAGGGGGCGCGCCCCTGGAACCCCGCCACATGATGGACTATGTTTGGGAAAATTAAGTTTAGGTTGTTAATCTATTCTTAGTGTTGACATTGTAAAGATTTAATATGTGAATTAATCTTATTTTAGGAAACATGTCGACTAGGTGCTCCTGAAAAGCAAGTCACTCATATGCTTGGTGTTCTAACTGTTCCTTTGTCTCATGTGGACAAGTCAGGAAAGTTTGGAGGATGAGTTGATTTTAAGAGATTGCAACAGAAGTTTGTGTTCTACCTCCCCACTTTAAATCTGGCTAGATGCCTAACGGAGGAAGCTCCAGTTGCTGATGAGAATGCAGACACTCAAAAACTGAAGGCAGTCGATAATTGGAAGAATGCCGATTATCTATGCAAGAACTATGTTCTGAATGCTCTAGATGACTCGTTGTACACTGTGTTCAATGAGGTAAAGACTTCTAAGGAACTGTGGGAGTCCTTAGGTCGAAAGTAAAAAATTGAGGGTGCCGGTTCTAAGAAGTTCATAGTGGTCCGGTTCCTTGATTATGTGATGAAGGACTCAAAACCTGTGACGGTACAAGTCCAAGAGCTTCAGATTTTGATCAATG
>JAOTRH010000010.1:9494722-9499722 GCA_034768845.1 Heliamphora exappendiculata | reverse complement strand
GGAGTCAGGTCCTTCCTGGGACACATTATGACCGGCGTTTTAGAAATGATTTAGCTATGGCCCCTAGACTTGTTATTGAATAAAGGTAGTCAGTTTGTTCTTCGCGGCGCCCTGAAGGAGAAATTCACATCGGCGCCTTTTCCGCTGATAAATGGAGTACTTTTTAGAATGGTACTCCGTCTGTGTATTTGGAATAAGCTTCTGATGTGATGCGAGAGGCACACCAGGAGTTGCCGGAGGCCATGGGCGGGCCTGAAGCCACAGTAAGAAAGATTCTATTGGCAGGACTCTGGTGGCCTACCATGACGACAAATGTGAAGGATTTTGTGCGGACGTGCGAGGCCTCCCAGAAGATTTTAGGCCACGCTTTCGCAGCGACCAATCTGTCTCCTTTCCCTTGGCTTTATTCCCACCCAAATCGAGACTCCGGTGCTTCTTTCGGAAGGCTATGGAGAGCATGAGGATCACTTTGAGCTACACGATCCTCTCGCTCAAGCTCCGGCTCTAGTTCAAGTTCCAGTCCCAGCTGCTGAGGTGGCGTAGTGACAGGCGAGAGCAATAAGAACAGAAGCAGCGGAAGATCTTGCAGTAGTAGATTCGCTTGTTTGCGGTGGAATAGATTCAAGCGTCCGGGCCAGTAGATCCAGTTGATCGAGTAGTTGAGTTAGTTGCTTTTGCAGTGGATTCTAATCCCGATGTTGATCCGACGCAACTTACCGGTGATAGTCGCAGTACAGGGAGCTTTCAAGGGAGGCAGATATGTATAGATAGTAGCAGATAGTGGCATACCTTCCGGATCGAGGGTCCCACACGGTAAACACCCTAACCCTAGGGCGAAATACCTGCGGCGGGAGGAGCTGCAGGACCTATGGAATAGCCTTAGTCCCCTTGTCCCGCCTGAACCATTTTTTTGGCGGAAAGAGTCACGGATATTATAAGACTTAGGTGCTTATCAGCATCTGCACCCACGATTGCTTATCTGTATTGAACAAGTGCGAAAAGGCCTTCAACCTTCCCGGCGAACAAAACAAAAATGATCGTACCCACGTTATTGAAAGTGTAAACCGATCAGTGATTTGTATTGTATTTAGAACTAGAGTCCTGCTCGGCATAGCAACTGCCCTTTCTCTTGCTAGCTAGTGATCCTATTATGTACGATGCTAGGCTCGGGTTGATTCCATATTTCCCGGGCGATCGGAATCCTTTAGTACCGCTAGCAGCGTCATTGGTTGCTTGATTCTCGATCCGCCGCTATAAGCTCAATTCTCTTCCCGGGGTTTTCTTGAAAGAAACTATGGGCCATTGCTCTTACGCAATTGATGGATTTCCTCTATTACCGGTCGACACCGAGATTGATTGATTCCCGTATTCCAGCTATAGCAGCTCAATTCTTTACTTAAAGCCAGGCCGACCAAGAAGCTACATTGCTTTAAACAGGGAAGGGGATAGCGACCAAAAAGCGAAAGAAATAGATTGATTGATTCCCGGCCGAAAGAAAAGGACCAAGAAGGGAAGAAGCGAGGAATGAGCTTCCCTAGAGAGGAGTTGAATCTAATCTAATCTAATTAGTTAAATAGCCGTGTAGCTATTACTGTTTTCTTTTTGTCATCTCGATTTTGTGTGAAGCATGAGTGAGAAAAGTACGGACTTGGTAAGATCATGCCTCACTGCTGAGTGAGATGCTACCATCTTTATCTGTTTTTTCCAGCCGGGACCCTTCTTTCTTTTACCGAGGACTGCTTAATTAGTAACCACTGTGTGCCGTTTTCGAATTACAGCCACTCCTTTCTTTATTCCCTCACTATCCGCATTAGCTCTTCCGGTAGCTTGCTTACTCTCCTAGTTAGAAGAAGGCTCTTTGGCGGATTCTTTCGATCTCGGGTTCATAAATGTAGGCAAAGGTGAGAGCAGTCCCTGTCTGTTAAGAAGAAGAAGTCATCTCTTTACCAGCTCTCATTAGGTGGCGTCCCAAAACAGTTTCAAGTAAGCCTAAGCCAGCCCTCCTCTTTCACTAAGGTCGTGTAAAAAAAAAAGACTAAAATAATCGAAGCTGGAGGAGTGTCGGTAAGGGAAAATGTGGCTAGAAGTGAGTTAGAAGAGTCACAAAAGAAGAGCATTATAGAAGTCGTTATAGATGCAGACGATAAGACAGAATACGTTAAGGTAGACCGCTTATTCAAATTCAGTACAAACAAAGGCATTTACCCTCCCAAAAGGAAAAAGGTGTGTGGACGGGGGGAATGGATAGCAGAGGATAGG
Organism: Heliamphora exappendiculata; assembly: GCA_034768845.1. NCBI lineage: Eukaryota > Viridiplantae > Streptophyta > Magnoliopsida > Ericales > Sarraceniaceae > Heliamphora > Heliamphora exappendiculata. Next base: position 9,497,463 of record JAOTRH010000010.1, on the reverse strand, counting down.
GCGTATTTCCTTCTTTCGCCAGTGTCGCAGTCAGGGATGTAAGGCACGTAAAGAAGGGAGTCATTTCCGCTCCTGGCCCTACCCGGCGGAACCGGCCGGGGGTATTCGGCCAAAGATATTTTAGGTCATAAAAGGCAGTGTAATCTATGAATATGAAGGCATCTTCCTGCGAGTCTGCCTAGCTATTAGGGAAATAATAACTGCAAAAATAAGAGCTTGAATACCGGACAAACGAATTGCGGTTGTAGGCACCTTTTCTCACCTTTCAGTAAAAGAAAGGAAAGAGCGGAAGCTAGGTCTAATAAGAACCAATCTCGCCCTCAACACCGCGCTAACAATTGTCAAATGATGCATGTGGGCTGAGCCATTCCCATCCCAAGTGGTGGCCCGATTCGGCCTGGCCCGCAGTCTCCTTCTCATGTACAAATCTACCCGTAGCATAGACTTGATCGATCACCACATTTCTATCCATTAAGTAGGTTTTTCCTTTGCAATCATGAAATTTGAAATCCGAGAAGAATAAGGGCTGACTTTGAGGGCTGACTTTGTAGGGCTGAACAAGGAGATAGCACAACCTTGCCCGGTCTTCACACCCGTCAATTTCTTAATGAATGAATCGTATGGATTGGATTGATACGTCTGCCTTACCAATTCGGCGGATGCTCGGATTTTCTCATTCGAATAGAAAAGGGGTTCCAAACCTCGATTCCCTTATGTATGTAGGGCGAAGGTGCTGTAATGGACGCTGGTGGTTGGTACAATAGTATAGTAGAACGCGCCTCTTTTGCCGGATCCCACACACCACTTAGTTAGATTGTAGTACAGCCTGCTTCTCACATCTATCTTGATCAGCTACTTATTCCCCTCATCCCATTAATAAAGAACTATCCGTTGATATCTTAGCCTAAAGGCCTATATTTAGATCAAGACAGCGATTTGACTAATACTCAAAAAATAAGGGCTCACTTGCAGCTACTCAAAAAAAGATATGCTCGAATGCTTTTGAGCCTGGCATTTCTATACCGAGTTGTATGCATGTGAAAAGGATGAACAACCCAATAGCAATAGTCTATTACGTGAATAGAGGGGCACCACACACATTAGTGGCCAAAAGGGGAAGAAGGACACTTCTCTCTTTATTTTACCCATAAGCTAAGGCATGTGCTTCTCATTGTCCAGGCTTATGACTCACCTCATGCTCCCCGACTCTAAGGGAGAGAATGAATGCACTACTTCTCAGTGCACTTGCAGGGGTCGCTCATACACTCCTTACAAACGGATACTATTTAGTGCAAGAAATCATTCTTCCTTTCTCTCGTCGGATTGGGAGTGGCATGCGAATGCTAAGCCAACAAAATGAGATTCCAGGAACCTTTCTTTGTGACCTTTAGAAAAACCCCTTCCCCTTACTAGATCAAATAGGGCTTATTACTTAATAACCGGGAGAGAAATGCAACTACGGGATAAAAGCTGGGTAGAGTAGAGCCTTTTTTTTTTAGTACCCGAAACCCCAAAACTCTTTTCCAGAGATTGAAATAAATGCATGAGCTATGGTAACCACGCCGCATCCATCGACTTTTATACGAATTGAAATTCGGAAGTTAAGAAAGCATAATTCAAGGTTTTTTAACTGAATAGCAGATTGACCCGGCTTACCATTATATTAATAAAAATGAAAGCTGCCTGAAGTTGTATCCCGCCTTCTCTAAGAAAGCCTTAACCTTCGGTGAATAGTAATGAGTCTTCACCGGTTCGGTGGCATCTTTGGTTGGATCTTCCTTATGAATCTGGTCTTCTCTCCAGAGGGGCTGCTCAGTCGACTGGTAGAACAAGGTCCCACGCCCCCCGGCCAACTAGGATGGGACATAAAACGTCTTCAGGTCTTGCACAACCGATACCTCCATTTTTTGCCATGGATTTTGTGAGCCCATCAGGAGTGCGCATCGTCTGGACCTCTTTTCGGGGAAGAATTCCATTTCTAGAAGTTCCCTCTCGTATGTCACCTTACTCACTTAGGGCCTTTGGACGACTAAGTCAGCTCGGCTTCTCTTTCTGAATCAGATTCACTTCCGACGTGGAGCACACTTGACCCTGCGTCACTTGATGTATCATCGAGGAATAAAAACCTCTTCTGATTCTGCGTTGCTTGCTGCATCGAGAATAGCTTCCCCTTCTGAACCTTCGTCATTCTTTGAAGAGGGAATTGCTGATGATTCCGGCCGGCTCTGTAGTTTCGAGGCTGGCTTAGATCTTTCTGCCGTTTTGGGGAACATCTTGGCCTTCACTTCTGCTTTGGTTGGTTCCCTTTGAGGGGTCGCAGGGGCAGAAGGCTGACCGACGAACCAGGGTCTAACAGGATGCGATTGACCTTGTGATTGTCAATCTCCCCAATCACATAGTTGGGACGATTGTGTTCAGTTGTTTTCAGCATGAGGTCGTCGTTAGTGAAGGTGACAGCAGCCGAATACTGGGCATACAAGGCCCCTTCATGTTCACCTCAGCGAAGTGGCTTTGATATTTGTCAGGATCCAGCAGCGCCTGGACAAACGCAGTCCTGATATCGGATGACAGCATCAGGGCATCATACACGCTGAGGAGGGCTGGAATCTTCTTCAGGTTTTAGAGGTTAGAGCAGCAGCATGTACTCTTTTGAGATAGCATTTGGTCTTAGGATTGGTACTGACCAAGTGATCAGAGGGCTCAAGAGTGCAACGTGCTAGACCTAAGACTTCAACAGGAGT
>JAOTRH010000010.1:9460327-9482696 GCA_034768845.1 Heliamphora exappendiculata | reverse complement strand
GAAAAGCAGTGAGAGATTACAGCACCAAATTTATTATCTTCTTCTTTCTCTGTTAGATTGTTTTTTTATCTCCAACATCACCATCATTGCACCTTATTGTCACTCATGCTCGCCACCGCAAAGCATTGTTCAGGCCATCGCTTGCAACAACTCACCACCATCATGTAATGCTAGGCACTCTAATGCATGCCCCACATTATTTAACCATCACTGCAAGCATCTAAACTACCTGTCACTAGCCCACCATCATTGCACCTTATTGTCACTCATGTTTGCCACTGCAACACATTGTTCAAGCCGTCGCTTGCGATAACTCACAACCATCATATAACGCTAGCCACTTTATTGCATGCATTACGTTATTCTACCATCACTGCAAGCACCAAAATTACGTGTCATTAGTCCCACCATCATTGCACCTCATTGTCGCTCTTGTCTGCCACAGTAACACATTGTTTAGGTTGTCGCTTATGACAACTCACCACCACCGTATAAAGCTAGCCACTCTATTACATGCTCCCGTTACTACCACCATTGTCACCATCTATTACTGTTATTAATATCATTGCCATTATCATTTTTGTCTCTACTAATATCGTTGTTATTATTACCACTCCACTCTCACCATTCTCTTTTACTATCATCATTGCCACTCTTTCAACACTCACACCAACACAACCACCAATAATAACACTTATTTTTAGAGTCATAATTAAATAATTTTTTTTAATAATTTTCTTTCTTCAAGTTTTTAAGGCCTTATTTGGCAATCCAAAGGCTTTTGGCCTTTTAGCATTTTTACTTTTATTTTTTTGCATAAATTTTGTTATATATTCTTTTACAAATATGATGACTTTTATATACACATCCGTTTTTTAAAAAGATTATATTTTTAAAATTTACTCATCAAAATTTATCAAATAAGATCTATACTAAATATAAAATTATATAAAAATAAATTTTCAAAAATGATGACAGCTTTAAGGTAAGTTTTTTGTTTTTTTGCTAAAAATCACTTTAAACCAAACTTTTTAATTTATTGTCTTTTCACTTAAAGTCACCCATACGATTTACTACATGAATTTTTTACTTATTTGGCTTAAAATAATTTTAAATAAAAAATTTAACTTAAAACTAAATTACCAAACGAGACCTAACTATGATATTTTTCATCAAAACAAATGAAGCATTAAAAAATGAGTAATGAGGGCTTAATTTAGAGGATTCAGCGAAAGGTCTAAAAAAATAAGTTTTAACGCGCAAGATCCACTAACAAAATTTTTAACACGCGAGATCTAATCGTCTACAATACAGATAAATTTAACACAAACAGGATAAATTTATATGTAATGCATACAGATAAATTTATCTGTCATCTATTTTATGCAAGACACTTGTATACATAAGCAGACAGATAAATTTATATGTATGAAGAACAACGTGTCTTTTCAAAGTACGTATAAAGCACACAAATAAATTTATCTGTATACTTATTTATACAATACAGATAAATTTATCTGTGTGCCTTTTCAAAACACGTATAATGCACACATATAAATTTATCTGTATATTTATTTATGTAAAACATAAATTTATCTGTGTGTCTTTTCAAAACATGTATAAAACACACATATAAATTTATCTGTATACTTTATATATATTTTAAAAATACATAGATCAATTTATCTGTTCTAGAGTCCAATTGGACCTCGCGCGTTAAAACTGGATCTTGCACATTAAAAATTTTATTTGTAAATGAAAAATAAAAATGTCACTACTATAAAGACCTAAAACTAATTTTTCATTTAATTTAAGTAGGCATTAGAATATGTTTTCGATAGCTTTCTTAAAACTTTTCATAGCATTTTTTTGGAATTTGTTTCATGTTTTGTGTTAATTTTTTCACTTATTTATTTATTATTATAAAATAAATTTTAAAAGTACGACCATTTTTACTAAAATTAAAAAAAATAGGAAACGTTAATTAAAGATGACAATACCTTATAAAAGTCTCAAAGTAGATTTTTTCATCTTAATTTGTTTTTTTTTTATTTTATTTTATTTTGTTGTCATAAATGTTTACTTTTAAAATTTCTCATAATTGAAGAAATTTAAACAAAGCACCCATTGTTCGTGCACATTTAGAAATCAAACAGGTAAATAGTTTTAATAAAAACAAGTCCTACTGCTTGATGATTTCTTTTTGTGATTATTTTTCATTTTACTGAATTTTTAAAAAATTGGATCTGAATTAGAATACTTTTTAAATCCTCCTAAAATTAAAAACATAAAAAATTAAGATAAAAAATATAAAAAAAACTGAAGAAGCAAAAACAAAAAATGGCTTATTTGGCATGTAGGCTAATGGTTGTTCTAACCATATATAGTTCGTTCCACCATGATTAACAATTTAATAGAGATATTTTTTAAAATATTAATTTAATTTTAAACATAAAATTTATTTTTTTATAAATATTAATACACTAATCAAACCAAACCAATTTTTTGTTCTAATTAATTGAAGTCGACTACATAAATCTTTTTACGTTATTCTACTTTGTTAAGAACTATATTTTTAATTAGTTTTAATATATTTATATTTGTTCTTAATACGACATTTTATAATGGTATTTGGCAAAACTACTATTAGTAGCTTATAGTTTATAACTTATAGTGAAAGTTGTGAGTGTTTAGTAAAAATCGTAATTTATAATAGAAATAAAAGACAAAATTGTTATAAGTTGTAGTAAAAATTGTGAGAGTTTTAAAAAATTTATAACTTATAATTAAAATTAGTTGTAAAAAGTTAAAAATTACTAGTAATAACATTCCAAACACCCCCATATCAATTTAGATGTTTCCATTCTTCTAGTATTTTCATTACTGATAATTTTATCATTTTTTTAAATATTAATTCACTATATATAAATATAAATATATAAATATATATTACAATTTAGCTCAATTGATGTGACAGGTATGTTTTGATCCAACGGTTGACACTCTCCCCCTCTCAATTAACGGCTCCGATCTTATTTCCTCTCTCACACGCTCGCTCTCTCTCTCACGCACTCTTTGCTCTGCCTCTCTCACGCTCTCTCATCCAACCCAACAGTGAGATTGAGCTCACGAGCCTTTCTCAGTGATTCCATCACCAAGCCGCCGTCCAACCGCCGCAGCCCTAACACCACCACAACAGCCGCTCTGTCGCCGTTGTCCTATAGGCGCCGCACTGCCTCCGCGACAGATCTCGATCTGTTCCGCAAAAAAGCTGTGTTCTCCACGCCCTTCTCTCACCCCCTCCATCTCTCTTGACCCAACGCTCTTCTCACCCCAAACATCGACAAAAAAGCTCAATGGTTCCATCACCGCGCCGCTGTCCTGAAGCCGCAACCCTAACGTCACCGCAACAGAAGCCCTACAAACCCAGTTGAAATCTTCAGATGGATGAGGATTTGGGTTAAGGTTACGATTTTGAGTTTGAGTTTGTTCGAATTTGGGTTTGAGTTTGATTCCGGTGACTGTGATTTTGATTTTGATTCCGGTGATGATTTTGGGTTTGAGTTTGGAGACGAGGGAAGAACTCTGAGCGTGGAAATGGCTGATTCAGCAAATAAAATAATCGATACATGATGGATAATTGGTTACTCTGCTGTGGCAGGGTTAATTATAGAATTCTTTCCATTTTGACATGTGGGGGCGCCAGCGAAATGCTATAAGATTGTTGAAGGATCTGGTATTTGTAATTATTGGTGATTTCATGTATTGTTGTGCTTCAATTGCTCTAAAGCAATAAAAATACCTTTGTGGTTAGCTAATGCTTGGCTTATATCTCTTACTTAAAGCAAAATTAGGATAAGTATCAACCTCTGTATGAGATCTGCTTAAGAACAAAGTTTTTGGCAATCCTACATTACAACTAAGCAACACAATTTGATGTACTACCAGAAAGCTAGGAAATGAATAAGGGCTATGATATTCAAATCACAGAGAATTGTCTCTAATGATTTTTTATTAATTTTAATTTATTCTGAAGTAATTAGTGAATCTTATTTATTGCTTTTGATGGCTTGGACTTTGAATTGCTATGTTATAAATATGGAGATATATAATTTTCACGGTTTGAATTTTTATTGATAAACAGTTAAATTATTGGATTATTTAAAAAATAGTAAAAATTTTGCCAATTTTTTTTAACGTTTAATACTTAGAATAATGAGATTTTAGAGAAATTAATAAAATGCACGAGTAATTTTAAAAAAATAGTGATAGTGCCTTTAGAGAAAAAGAAAATGCTATAAAGAAAGTTTGTTGGATTACATGGATTAATTTCACCGTTGGATTACATAGAGAAAAAGGTCTTTCTCGAAAAGAGGATGTGTTAAGGCAGGTTAGGAAGACATTGGTTATGGAGTTTAATGGGAGGTGGCTTAAATAGCATATGGCAAGCTGAATGCAGCTGTATCTCTGTAGAAACATCTGTGAGTTCAATAAGACTCCAACGTAGGGAGTTCAAATCTTTTGGGGGTTTATACAACCTGAGCAACATTTGCATTTACTAGATATTAGGACAAAATACACACATTGTGTACATGATTATTGATTTTAATGAGAAAAATTAGGGAAAGTAGGTAATGTTTTTTTTTTTTTTTGCTTTTATTTGCAGCCCAACGACAAATAACATTTTTACAAATTTTTGCAAATAACATTTTTATTTGTAGTCCAATGACAAAAAATTTTATATCATTTTTTGATATAATGACTAGATTTTTTGTTGGGTTGCCTAAACATCACAGCAAGTTTTTTTGGGATGGTTTTCAAAAGTTTCTCAACATTTTTTTTTGTGTCATTGCATTCTTTTCTTTTTACCAAATTACAACTTCTAGGAGGTTAAGAACAAAACCTGATAATACAAATACCATGACTTTAGAATTTTTTATTCTCATCTTTTAAACATCTAATTTTCAATATGTGGTTTCATTAAATGGTAAATTGTATGCTAGCTTGAGATGTCTATTATTATTTAAAATTGAATGGTTTCTTTTTGGAATGATCTTCCTAAACTGATTTAAAAGACTTGCCCTATGTATTTTTGCTCAGTTAGTTGGTTCGTAAATTAAACAAAACTATGATTTTTTTTTTGTTTTTTTTTCCTCATTTTAGATCTCTATTTTACGTTGTATTTGATTTGTGGTAGCAGTGCTGTGAGCAAAATGGCAAAATGTGTATCTGCTGTGCACATCCCTTTTTCATTCTCTTGATACGAAAATATGCACACTTATGGAAAAAATACTTTTATTTGAGATATGTACTTGGATGCAGATAAACACCATTGGAGTTTTGGGAGTCTTTAGTTTTGTTTTGAACTTCTCGAAGAACCATCATTGGAGTTTTGGTAGATTTCACTCTAAATGCATTACTTGAAGTAAAATTGAACTATTATTAAACATTGTAATTGGAAGCAATATGCTATATATGAGTTTGGTCAAATAGAGAGATTGGTCTTTTTGTTTCAACTCTTTGTTTGTAATTTGAAGAAAATGTCTTTTTTGGTCAAATAACTTGAACTTGATGCAAGTTTTGGAGCAAAAACATTGTGCAAGATAGGATTAGTTTTTTGGATTTGCTATGTGTATAAGCAATGAAACATAAATATATTTATGCAATATATGGGACTGTTTTCTTGGTCTATTATGTATGTGGGAGAATTTAGCATTACTTGGTGCAGTTTTTTGGATTGTTGGCTTGGGCATGTCGAGTATGTTGAACATTTATCAATAATTGATTTTTGTTAATGGGTGAACGAAAAACAGAGATAATGAAAATGGAATTAGAGCACTTAATTGTGAGCATATTTTTGTTAACAACATATAAACATATGTTCTACTCTCTCTCTCTCTCTCTCTCTCTCTCTCTTTTATTCTCAGTATTTTTTTGCTTTTTTTGTTTCCTCATTTTATCATGAGGTGTTGTAGTGTTTTCTGCGGATTAATTTTTCAACCATATTTAAGGTAAATTTCATCTATTTATTTTAAAGTTTAAATATTTTCATCCACTATATTCATTTTGATTGATTTATGTTATTGATTGGTTTGTATTATTGATTTGAAACTGGAGGTTTTAAATGTATGCATGAAAAATTAGAATGATTTTATTTGAGTTGTGGCTTTGTTGTTGAGATCCAAACAGAGCATGTGTATATTGTATTGTTTGATTTTATTACAAGTTATTTGGTAAACGGTCAAACCGTTGGATTGTCCGAAAAATAGGAGAAACTCTGCCAATTTTTATTTTAAAGTTTAATACTTAGAATAATTATTTATTTCTTTTTTAAAATTAGTTTATGCTATTGATTTCAAACTGAAGGTTTTAAATATTTGCATGAGAAGTTATGATGATTTTAATTGAGTTATAGTTTTGTTATTGGATCTAGGCAGAGCCTGTGCATATTGCATTGATTGATTTTATTACAGGTTATTTGGTAAACGGTTAAGTCGTTAGATTATCCGAAAAACATGCGAAATTTTGTCAATTTTTTTAAAAAATTTAATACTTAAAATAATTATCTATTTTTTTTATTGGCTTATGCTATTGATTTCAAATTGAAAGTTTTAAATGTATGCACGCAAAATTAAGGTGATTTTAATTGAGTTATAGTTTTATTGTTAAATCCAGGCAGAGCTCGTGTATATTGCGTTAATTGATTTTATTACAGATTTTTTGGTAAATGGTTAAATCGTTAGATTATCCAAAAAATATGAAGAATTTTGCTATTATTTTAAAAAGTTTAATACTTAAAATTAATTATCTATGTATTGGATCTTATTTTTTTCTCGATTTAATATTTTTTAGTATGTGTTATTTATAGTAATATAAAATTTTAAATAAATTATTAAAATATACAAATAATTTCAAAAAAATAATAATAGTATCTTTAGGAGGTGCAATACCTAGTATTTATACATTTTTTCTTATTATCTACGTGATGGTTAGCATTTTATATATAAATGGCTACTAGGGTTCAGTTCTCAGAGAGAACAGGAAGGGTTTCTTTCACCTCATAACGTAGCGTGTCGTCGTTCCACACAGTTTCGCTCGGAGAATCATTTCCGACGAGGACGAACTTTTTCCCTGAGAACAGAATCTAGGGTTTGAGCCGCCTCTTCTACGCCTGGGGTCCCCTCAAGGCCGTTTGCACATTTCGAGGTACGCCGGTTTGTTCTACACGTTCAGTTTTCGCATTTTCCTCCGCTCTGTATTTGTTAGGTTTTTGAACTCTCTGCGGCGCCAGTTTCTCTTCGTAGTTTCCTTTATTTGTCCCTGTTTGTGCTCGGCAATGCCTTGGTTGGTTTATATGCGGCAATTTTTGAGTGCTGAGATAGAAAATTGTCGTTGTTCGCACATTTTCGGGTAGGATTATTCATGTACTGACAATGTTTGGAAGAAGATCTCAGAGAATTCAAACAAACATAGCAAGAAATTACTATAGAAGGAAGAATAATTGAAGACAACAAGAATGCAATTTCTTTGAAATAGAAAACCGTATACAACTAAAAATCCCCCATTCTCCCTTCTTCATGACACCCGTTTATATCTCTCTACTCCTGATCCTAACTACGTAACTAAAAGGGCAGCCAGGTGCACAAAACAGGTGCACAAAACAGGTGCACAAAACTTCCACATATGCGGGGTTCAGGGAGAGGAGACTGCGATGGATCTATAGCACGCAGTCTTATCTTGCATTTACAAGAGCTTGTTTCTATGCCTCAAACCCGTAACCTTCAGGTTACACGGCGAAATCTCTACCATTGCACCAAAGCTCCCCTTAACTACTAAACCTCAGACTAACTTTCAGTATATATCTTGTTATATTTAATATTTTAGAAATTTAACAATCTGTCGGTTTAATCAAAATTACAGTAATCTGAAACTAATTTCAGAATAAAACAGAATTAAAATAATCAGTTTACCTTTAAAAGATTAATCAAACGCAAAGATAATTAGCTCCAAATATAACTACAAATCATGTTCTAATTTTACTCAAAACCTATTTTTTTTCAACAATCCCCCACATAAATGAAATTTGACGAAAAAGAATATACAACAAGATGCAGACACTGAGAAAGTTCAATAAGAAAAATTCTGCATGGGATAAGTAGCTTTTGGTTTTGAACCTTCCCTTGTGAAAAATTATCGGACTTACTGGTTAATCAATGGACGCGATGCATTGAACTGTTCGGCCGCTTGTGTAAGCCAAGACAATAGAGTTCACACAGAATTTTTCTAAACATAACTAGATTCTCACGGTTGTGTCCATTTTGGCTCTGGGCAAATCCTGGTTTCATGAGTGCTGTTAGAGAATGTAGTCTTAGCATTCTCACAGAAGTGGCCCCTTCTCACTCATAAAGGTGATTCTTATTAAGAGTATCCTGCTATACCCCACTTGAAATTCAAGGTATAAGAACCATTAAAAACATAACTTAACCTAATAACGCTACAGGTATCACTGTACTATCATAGGAATGGGTAGGAGATTGTATCTCTACAGTGATGGCACTGAGTCACACACAGTTCGGTTGTCCCTTTGAACCTAGATGTTGGAATCTCCAGTCAGTTAGGTTGGGTTGCCATTAAGGCGACTCTTAATTCATAGGCTGTAAGCCCATTCCCCTCGATAACCGACTAACTTGCTTTCCGCTTAAGCCTTTAGTTAACGGATCTGTTATATTGTCTTTAGACTTTATATATTCAATGGAAATTATTCTATTCGAGAGCAAGTGTTTTACGGTATTGTGTCTGCGACGTATATGTCTAGACTTACCATTATAGATATTATTATGTGCCTTAGCCGTTGCTGATTGACAGTCGCAATGTATGCAGATGGCTGGCACAGGTTTAGGCCGCATAGAGATGTCTTCTAAAAATTGACGGAGCCACTCTGTTTTCTCTCCAGCTTTGTCTAAAGTTATGAATTCAGACTCCATTGTGGATCTCGCTATACACGTCTGTTTAGACGATTTCCATGACACAGTTGCTCCACCCAAAGTGAATACATATCCACTTGTGGATTTTGAGTCATTAGTATCAGATATCCAATTAGCATCACTGTATCCTTCCAGTACAGCTGGATATCTAGTGTAGTACAACCCATAGTTTTGGGTGTATCTCAAATATCTTAGTACCCTTATGATTGCCTGCCAATGGTCAGTCCCATGGTTGCTAGTATATTTGCTCAATTTGCTCACAACATATACCAAGTCGGGTCTCGTACAATTCATTAAGTACATGAGATTCCCAATGATACGGGAATATTCCAATTGTGATATGTTTTTATCTGTATTCTTTGACAAATGTAGATTTACATCTACAAGTGTTCTTGCAATGCGAGTATCACCCATATCAAATTTCTCAAGAATTTTTCCAACATAATAGGACTGAGATAAGGCATATCCATCAGATGTTTTAGTGATTTTCATTCCTAATATAACATCTGCTATTCCTATATCCTTCATGTCAAATCTCTTGTTCAACATATTTTTGGTAGTTTTAATCATAAAATTATTACTACCCAAGATTAGTATGTCATCAACATACAAACAAATAATGACATAACCTTTGTCAGTGTCTTTCACATAGACACATTTGTCACACTCATTTATTTTGAAACCATTTGACAGTATTACACTGTCAAATTTTTCATGCCATTGTTTAAGAGCTTGTTTTAACCCGTAAAGGGACTTAACAAGTTTACAAACCTTCTTCTTATGTCCTAGAGCTATAAAACCCTCAGGTTATTTCATATAGATTTCTTTATGTAAATCTCCATTTAAGAAGGCTGTCTTAACATCCATTTGATGTATTTCTAGATCAAATAATGATGCAATAGAAATCAACATTCTAATGGAGTTATTCTGGTCACAGGCGAGTAAGTATCAAAATAGTCCATCCCTTCAGTTTACCTGTATTCCTTTACTACAAGCCTCGCCTTGTATTTTTCAATTGATCCATCTACTCTCATTTTCTTTTTGAATATCCATTTATATCTAAGAGGTTTACAACCAAGTGGTAGATCCACTAGTTCTCAAGTATGATTTTGTAGGATAGATTCAATTTCACTATTGATTGCTTCTTTCCATAAAGGTGCATTTGGGGAGGACATTGCGGCCTTAAACGTTTGAGACTCGTTTTTTAACAAAAATGTTAAAAAATCCGAACCAAAGGACTTGGATGTTCTAGCTCGTTTACTACGTCTAGGTCCATCATCCTCTCTTAATCCTTGATCCCCATCTTCCACTTGGCTGCTGCTTACTGCAGTTTCACAAGTTCTTTTAAGAGAACTTATTTCTTGTGTAGATTTGCACGGAAATACATGTTTAAAGAACGATGCATTTCTAGATTCAATGACCGTGTTCGCTTGAATCTCAGAAATATCACTTCTGTGTACTAGAAATCGATATGCACTACTGTTATTTGTATATCCTATAAATATACAATCAACAGTTTTTTGTCCAATCTTGATCCTTTTAGGATTTGGAACCGCTACCTTAGCTAAACACCCCCACACTCTTAAGAATTTATAGGAAGGATTTCGACCATTCCATAATTCATACGGAGTTTTGCTCGTTTTCTTATGGGGTATTTTGTTAAAAATGTAATTGGCAGAGAGTATCGCTTTCCCCCACAAGTTCTGAGATAACACAGAACTAATGAGTAAAGCATTCATCATTTCTTTTGAAGTTCTGTTTTTTCGTTCAGCAACTCCGTTTTGCTGTGGAATAAAGGAAGCTGTGGTTTGATGGATAATTCCATGTTGTGAGCAGAATTCACCGAAAGGTGATTTATATTCCCCTCCCCTATCACTCCTTAAGGCTTTAACCTTTTTGCCAAGTTGGTTCTCAACCTCTGTTTTATACAAAATAAAATTTTCTAAGGTTTCATCTTTGCTCCTTAGCAAATACACATAGCAATACCTAGTACACAATCATCTATAAAAGTGATAAAGTATTTTTTGCCTACTCGTGTTTGAACAAATTTCAAATTACATATATTACTATGGATTAAATCAAGAGACTCGGTACTTCTTTTCACAGACTGGAAAGGCGCTTTAGCTAACTTAGCTTCTACACAAGTTTCCCATTTATGATTTGAGTCAATATCAAATTTAGGTAAATAATCCATGCTAATTAATCTACGCAACGATTCAAAATTAACATGTTCTAATTTACCATGCCACACATAAGAAGACTCAAGTATATAAGCAGAAGAAGTAGAACTTTTATTGATAGTTTTAGAAACAACTGTGAGTACATTCAGTTTAAACAAGCCGTCTGACAAGTACTCTTTTCCAATAAACACTTCCTCTTTTGTCAGTACAAACTTGTCAGATACAAAGACTAGCCTGAACCCATTTTTGCTCAACAAAGATCCTGATACTAAATTCTTCCGAATTTTTAGCACATGCAGGACATTGGTGGGGGTCAGCTCTTTTCTGGAGGTCATCTTCAGCACAACCTTTCTCTATCCTTCCACATTTGCAGTAGAAGAGTTCCCCATAAACAGTTGTTCTCCACTTGTCACTGCTTGATAAATGGTGAACATTTTCTGATCTGCACACACATGTCGGGTTGCACCGATATCCACCCACCACTCTCTTGGGTTGGATCCAACCATGTTGACCTCGGACACCACTGCTGTCAGATTCATCTCAGACACATCAAATGAGAGATTCTCTATTTCAGCAACATTTGCCTAAGAATTCTTCTGCCTCTTTGAGGCGTTTCCCTGGTCCTTGCGGCTACGGCAATTTTTCGCCCGATGGCCCGGCTTGTCACACACGAAGCACCTTCCCTTGAACTTCTTTGAATCACCACCCTTGGCCATTTGGTTGTGATTCTTTCGCTTCTTTCCTTTCTGGGCTTGTTCCACCATATTGGCTTTCGGCTTGAACTGGAACCCCTGTGACCTTTTCTTCTCAGCGGTCTGGTTATCCTCCTCTATCCTGAGTCTAACAATTAGATCTTCAAGCTTCATTTCTTTCCGCTTGTGCTTCAAATAGTTCTTGAAATCCCTCCAAGACGGTGGCAGCTTTTCAATAATAGCAGCTACTTGGAAGGACTCACTCAGTGTCATGCCCTCGGCATGAATCTCATGCAGAATCAGTTGAAGCTCTTGGACCTGGCTGATGACGGTCTTCGAATCCACCATAAGAAATTCGAGAAATCTGCCGACGACAAATTTCTTCATCTCGGCATCTTCCGTCTTGTATTTCTTATCAAGTGAATCCCACAATTCCTTTGCCGTCTTCAGCGGACTGTACACGTTATATAACGTGTTGTCCAGACCGTTTAGGATGTAGTTGCAGCACAAAAAGTCAGCATGCCGCCATGCGTCGACTGCAGCCACAGCCTGCATCTAGCTCTCGTTCTCAGACAACGAAGGAGCATCCTCATGGAGGAACCGCGCTAGATTTAATGTCGTTAGGTAGAACAACATCTTTTGCTGCCACCTTTTGAAATCTGTGCCATTGAATTTTTTTGGTTTCTCCCCGTGACTCACAGAAACCGTAGTTGGAATCGGGACCGGAACAGAAGCCGAAATCGTGGTTGGAACAGAAGCCAACACAAGGGTAGAAGCAGTAGGGATAGGGTCCATTCTGTTGTCCGTTTCGGTTGCCATAATTGCAAAAATCGAATTAACACCGAAACAGAATCCAATAACAGTTTTTTAAAATGATAATTTAAAAACTGCAACAACTATATTAAGTAAACCAAGTTTATTAAACCTTAAACAGTAAATAACAATACTGTATCTCAAATTAAACAGTACGGTAAAGCACTGCTTGAAATCAACACCAACAGTTAATGAATCCAGAAACTAAATATGAAAATACATATTCTGTCTTAAGATTGTTATATTTAATATTCTAGAAATTTAACAATCTGTTGGTTTAATCAAAATTACTGTAATCTGAAACTAATTTTAGAATGAAACAGAATTAAAATAATCAGTTTACCTTTACAGGATAATCCAAAAAACAAAAATATATACAGAGATTGAAATATGACTTTGTTAACAGATGCAGATAAAACTAGTTTAAAACAGAAAATAAACTATGAACAAATTAAACGAAAATGAAACAAAAATAGTAAAACAAGTTCTGTAAATTAAAACAAATACAGGTTTTTAAAATGATAATTTAACCAAACAGAATACTGTTTAATTTTAAGAAACCGAAACAGTACTGAAACTATGGAAGAAAAACAGAACCGGAAAAAGGGAAAACTAATTAAGCTTACAGAACACTTGAAGAACAGAATGTTGGGATTAAGTCCAGCGTTGAACGATGTGTCCTTAAGACAGAATACGTCATCGCCTCGGTGCCTGCGATGTAGTGGACGTCTACCTCTAGGATAAAACTATTCTCGTGTACAGAGGAAGTACGACAATCTGTACACACAGCGAACGCTGCAGTGTATGAACTTTCTCGGGAAAACTATGTATGGAAAGAAGGCGCAGAGTTTCGGCAATTGGAGGCTTCGAAATTGGATACTGAAAATGGGTTTGGAACAGCATTTAAAAAGGCGTTCCAGGCGACTGTTCGTCACAAACCGAACAGGTACAGATACCGGTTCGGCCTGGCGTGAACCGGTTCGGAAATGCTCCAGCGGTCCCAAACCGTTAACTGTAACTTTTCTTTTAAAATTTAAATAAATTAAATTTTAAATTCAAAACTTTCGTAAAGAGATAAGGGTCCACCTGAACCCATAACCCACAACCCACGGACCTCGAACCCTGAGCTCGGTCGGGCGGGCGGCGGCGCGCGCGTGTGGGGTTTGGGTCGAACCCACAGTTGGGTAGGTCCTCTCCCGTTCACAAAACTGGGTACCCCCAATGGGCACACCCCTTAGGCTCAACTTGGCTTATATAAGCCACTCACCCAAGTTGTTCCAAACTAATGTGGCATGGAAAAACATATTTATACTCACTTGGACCCTCACCATTTTCTTTCCCAAGCAATGTGGGATAGTTTTAAGTTATCATTATTTTGCCAACTTCAATGGTACACTTTTGGAGTCAATTTCTCATTTACTCATTAATGGTTTTGAATGCCACAAAATCCATAATTACTCTACTCATGGAGATAAACAAATTAAAACTTGGAATTATCAAAAAAGATTAATCCAATACATAGATAATTAGCTTCAAAGATAGCTAAAAATCATGTTCTAACTTTTCTCAAAACCTATTTTTTTCCCGACATATCTCATATACAATCTGGCCATGCTTGATGTTTCGGATATGATTGAATAAGATAAGAAAGATAAGTAATTGGTAGGTCCTCTATATTTTTTGATACCATGTGACAGTGAATGAGGTTATGGATACAATGATATTATTTATATCATATTTGGTTACCGTGGGATAAAGTATGTGATAAGAGTTAAAGAATCATTTTTGATAGTTAGATAAAGAGGGAAGAAAATTCGGAGGGAGTGACAAATAATCCTAGGGGAGGGGTGAGATATGTAATCCCATGAATACCGAACTACTAGTCCTCCATATGGTAGATTAATAGTCAAATCTGGTGTACGAAACGTGATACTAGCAATCCAAAGTGAAATCTTGATAACGTAGATCCCACATTTTTTTTAGTTCAGGCCAATCCCTCCCAGTCCATTGAACACACATGGCCAAGGTTTTGTAACATTCCCTCCCCCTTAAAAAAGCCTCGTGCTCAAGGATGAAAGTAAGGAAATTTCAGTTGCAAGTAATACAAATTCTCCCAAGTAGCATCCTCAAAAATTGAATTGGACCACTGGACCAAAACTTGAGTAATAGGCTGATGATTCTTTTAATCCAAATGATGATTCAAAATGGCCACCAGTTCCACCTCAAAATTGCTCTCAGGACCTATGAGTGGAAGTTGATTTTGAGCAACAATATATTGACCAAGCTTCTTCTTAAGAAAGGACACATGAAAGACTGGATGTATACGAGAAGTAAGAGGCAATTCTAATCTGTAAGCTGCTGATCCAATGCGCTGCAACATCCTGAACGAAGCAAAAGACTTGGCTACAAGTTTAGCATTCCTCCTTAAAGCCACTGTAATCTGTCTATGTGGTTGTAATCAAAGATGCACCAAATCACCTACCTCAAATTTGTGTTTATCAGCATAAAGCTTCATCCTTTGTTGTGCCTGTCACAAATGGTGTCTCGAAAGCATAAGCAAAGTATCTCTATCTTTTCATATGTAGTCTGCAGCATTATCCTTAGCTTCATCTGGCAAATAATGATGCACGTAAGGTGGTGGCTGGCCATAAGTAGCTTCTTAAGTTGTAAGATCAACAAAAAATGAAAGGTAATATTATACCCCCATTCAGCCAATGGAAGCCATTTAACCCCAAAAGCATCATCCTTAGCTCACCTGGAAAATAATGCTGTACAGAAGGTGGTGGTTGGCCATAACTCATAAGTTGCTTCATAAGGTGTAAGACCAATGGAAGAATGAAAGGTCATTATATACCGCCATTCAGCCAAAGGAAGCCACCTAACCTAAAGATTTTGGTCAATCACCCACCATGCACCTTGAAATTTTTTTACACCTGTTAACAAAATCTGTCAGTCCATCAAATTGATGATGATATGAATAGTTAAGATTCAACTGAAACTCTTACAGTTTAAAAAGTTCTTGCCAAAATTTGCTTGTAAAAATAGGATATCAGTGAGAAACAATAGAGGGAGGCATACCATGTAATTTGAAAACACTATCCAAGAAAACTTGAGCCACCACACTAGCTGAATAAGGATGATATATTGGAATAAAGTGAACAACCTTAATAAGTGTGTCAACCACCACATAACTCATGCCTTTTCTATTGGAGAGAGGAAGGGCTTTTATAAAACGCATGGAAATGTCAATCGAAATTCGAGTGGTTTAAGCAAAGGTTGTAAAAGACTTGACATATTCACATTCCCCCTTTTTCTCCTTTGGCAAACACCACATTTCAGAAACCCAATTTGTGAATATCTTTTTCATTCATTTCCAATAAAATGACTGCTTGATTCCATGATAAGTTCGCTCTCTACCTGAACGTCCATTAACTGGATTGTTAAGCCATTTTGAAAGATTTTGGCCTTGAGCTGTTGGTTTATGGATTGAACGAGATTCAAGCTGGGAAAATGGTGGAATTTGCCAGAGGTGTGAAAGGAATAGCGTTGAATCTTGAGATTGAGAATGCAGGGATTGTTGTCTTTGGTAGTGATACCGCTATTAAAGAAGGAGATCTTGTTAAGTGCATTGGATCTATTGTGGATGTTCTTGCCGGAAAGGCTATGCCATGGTGTGTGGTCGACGTGTTGGGTGTACGAGCACGAGCGAAGACGTGTCGAAGTGAAAGCCCCTGGGATTATTGAACATCCATCCCTTCATAGAATAACATTTAGTGCTTTCAAATATACTTGGGATGAACAATTGGATTTTGCTGAATTTCTATAATCAAAGATTTGATTGCCTCATCTTCTACCCATCTTTACTTACCTCTTAGTCCAACTACAAAACCATAGAAAGTGGAACTACCTCACCTTCAGTCATTCTTGACAAAGCATCAGCCACTTTCTTCTATTTACCACTTTTATACTCAATCTCTGAAATTCCTTTTAGAGAAGAGGGTGGCAACACTAATGCAGCAGAAATGGCTCACTAAATTGTTGGTTTGGTATGGTTTTTTTGGTGAACGGTTTGGTTTCGGTTCCAAATAATGAAGAACCGTTCCTTATGGCTCGGTTCTTGGATTAAGCTTCAAAAAACTGTATGGAACCGAACCGATCCATCACTTATTAATAATATTTATATTATGTAATATATAAATAAAAAATTTAAAATACTATTTATTTTATTTTACTTCTTTTTTTATTTCCTCTTTTTATTTTTTTCATAACATCGTAATATTATATAATTTATAAACTATTGGTAATAGATGAAAAAGTAATAAAATATAATTTATAATTTATAGAAACGGGAATCTATCTTTGTAAGAATATGAAAGAAGTAATAAGAGAAAATGTAAAATAGAATAATATAAAGAAAGAAAATAAAGATTTAATAGAAAAAATAAAATAAATAAATGTATATTTTTTTAAAACATAAAATAGGCTACAAATACTTACCCTTAAAACCGTGATTCTAAATCGGAACTGAATCGTTATTTATTGGTACGGTTCGGTTCGGTTCTGGTTATTAAATTCTAGAAACCGTTCAGAACGGTTTGGTTTTTGGTTTAGTTCAAAACCGAACCAAATCGGATCGTGAGCACCCCCTAAGTCAATCACTAGTGCCAACAATTCTTTCTCACAAGTGGACAACCCCAAATTCTTGGGAGCCAAAGCTTTGCTAAGGAAGGCTATGGCTCCTCCTTTTTGCATCAAAACATCACTTATCCCATTACCAAAAGCATCACGCCCTGTCACAAAAGTTTTGTTATAATTAGGGAAGGCTGAAATAGGAGTAGAAATCGTGGCCTACTTAAGATGCTGAAAGGATGCTTCAGCTATCCCAATGAAAAGAATTATTTTCAAGTAAAACGGTAAGAGGCCGATTATTTTTCCATAATTTGGACAAACCTCCTATATTATCCGTTTAAACCCAAAAACCCATTGAAGCCTTTAAATCTTTAGGTACATAAACACGTCGAAATAGGTGCAGTGTTCGGGTCAGACACGTGTCGAACACATACACGGCTCGAACATGCTAGGACACATTTCAAACACTCAACGAGGTGCGTCATAATTGTTTTTTTCATGTAGGACACAACAACATATACGTGTAGGACACACGTGTCCAATAATGGACGCATTGTAAGACATGGATGGTGCTCTAGTGAAATTTTAAAAAGAATTTTTGGAGATCTAATAATAATTTTGGACATAGGACACGCGTGTCAATTAGTATCTCTTTTATTAGAATGATGTATGGAATAATTTGGATGATTACATATTTTTGTTTATTTGTGGATGTTATATTCATAAACACGAGGTAAATATAATTAAAATATATACTTTTTTATTGTATTTCCGTCGTGTATAGCTTAATTTTTTTTGAAATCGTTGTCTGTGTTCGTGTCCATGTCCGTTTCCGTGTTTATGCCACTTCATAACCTTAATTTCAACTTATGTTTGACCAAAAGCACACTTAGATTGTTGGGACCTTTGGGTTTAGGTGTAAGACCCCGAAATGGACCAAAGTAGTAGAGTTTGTGAAGATAGAGTACACCATAGTGGCTTGAAAACCAACTAAGGTGGAGGAGGTGAGAGCTCAAGACAATCTTATAGAGAGAGGGTGGCAGTGGAGAGCAAGTCGGAATATGGGAATAGGAAAGCTCGTGTTGTGCTGAGATGATGTCGTTGGAGGGATAGAGTTGCCTTCTTTATAGGTGTTGTCAAAGGCGGCGTCAACATTGTCAAGATTAGCCGAGGATGGGTGACTCCTCCTTATTGGCCGTGCAGATAGGATATCAGACCTTGAAGGTGTGTATCAGGGTACTACAGATGGTCAGAATGATATATGGGGGTATCATACATTTGCAGATGCCAGCTGGTAGGTACGATATGACCTTTCAAGTGTCGGGTGACTGAGCTGAACGTCAATTGGTTGGATGGTAGGTATGATACGAGCACTCAAGTTTTAGTATCTTGGTCAACGCCTCCTTTATGTATGGCTGGTCAAATGAAGTTGCCTTGGAGGCTACGCCAGTGACAAACCCCTTGCTTTAGCCACTAAGCCATATGTTTCCTTTAGTTTCGAGCGGAGGTGCCCTGACCCTACTCTCAGCCTAGGATACCATGTTAATGTTAAGAGGCAATGAGATGCTTTGAAGGCAATTGTGCAACCAAGCCATGAAGGCCTTCCTTAGAGGAGGTGGCTTGCGGCTCACCAGCGAGGCAACTCGGAGGAAGGGACCTCATAAGTGATGCGTGGACCCTAAAGTACCACGTGGTTGAAAGATATCTAGCTAGTAGTAGATACCCACATTTGGTAAACAACGGATTCTGTCTCAAAGGCTGTAATATCTTCCTAAGATACAATAAGTAGTCATCCTGATTGGCTGCTATAAACCAGTATGTCATCGAAGAACACCAAGACAAATTCCTCAAGTAAGGTTTGAAAACATGATTTATTAAGCTTTGAAAAGTGGAAGGGGCATTGGTCAAGCCAAATGGCATAACCAAGAACTCATAATGCCCCTTGTGTGTCCTGAATGCTCTGTTCTCGATATTGTCTGGATGCATTTTAATCTGATGATAGCCAGATCTAAGATCCAATTTGGAATAGAACTTTGCATTGTATAGTTCATCCAATAGCTCATCTATAACTGGAATGGGAAACTTGTCTTTGATTGTAATCTGGTTTTAAGCTCGATAATCCACACACATTCTCTTAAATGTTATCTTTTTTCTTAACCAACAACACTGGTGAAGAATAGGGACTCACACTAGTCCTAATAATACCAGTGCTTAACATTTCATTGTCTAACTTCTCAATTTCATTTTCCTCCACACAAGGGTACCTGTAAGGCCTCACGTTGTTGGTTTACTTCCACTTTTCAATGGAATTCTGTGATCTTGATCCCTACGTGGAGGTAACTCTTTCGGTTCCTAAAAAAATAGTAGAGAATTCTATTAAGAGATCTGCCACATCTTTATATTCCTCTTGACTTCTTGTTGCTACATGTGCTAGCTTGCACAAGTGAGCTATACCTCCTGGTGTTTGTTTATGTAACAACTTTTGCATCTGTTTAGCGGTACTTCACAACAACTGCAGCCCCTCAGAACATGCATCTTGTCATCCACTGTAAATTCTATTCTTATTTTTTAAATCCCACAAGATTAGTCCTAAAGTTGAGAGCCATTGCACCCCAAGAACCATATGACACCCTCCCAATGGAATCAGTCTTAAGTTAGATTTAAATTCAGTACCTTGCATAGTCACTTGAAATTCCCTCAAATAGCCTTATTGAATAACTTGGCGCCATCTGCTATTGTTATAGTCAAAGGATTGGTAAACTGAATTGGACAACCTGTTCTTTTTGCCACAATAGGATCCAAGAAATTATGCATAGAATAGTAATAATCCTCTTCTTAATCTTACATTTGATCCTCATAGTCCTATAAGATATGCAACCTGTTAAAGCATGCGAGGAAATCTTCATGTCCTGACTTGGTTCAATTGAATACACTTGTTCTTCCTTACCATATTTCTCTTCATGCTCCTCATCTTTTGAATATGCCAATAAAAAATAATTGTTTCTTTTTGCATATATGACCTCTGGTATATTTTTTATCACAACTGTAACATAGCCTCTTCATTCTTTCTCTTCCAATTCCTTTTGAGTCATCTTTTTGACAGTATGGTGCTCTCCAACCCTTTATTATTTCCCGCACTTGCCATTTGTGAGCAAGTCTTGGTTAATAACTGATGGTCTCCCCCTCTAAAACTTGTTCCCCCCAATCATCTGCTGAGTGGATTTGTAGAACCCTTATAGATTTTTATGTCAAAGCTTCTATAGTTTTCTCTTGCAACCTTGCTGAACCATGTGCTTATGAAATAGTTGTGGGTTGTCAAACATCTGAACCCCAACACTAATTTCCTCCTTTAACCCACTGATAAAGCAACTCATAAAAAATTCCTCTGGTAGAGAACTGGTATTGTTTGACAGCTCCACAAATTTTGCTTGATATTCCTTAATTGTTGTTAATTTCCTTAGCTTGGTTAGTTCTCCCATGGCATCACTATAAACACTTGATCCAAATCTGACATTGATTGCCCATGTCAGATCTGTGTAATTTATGAACTTGTGGTTTTTCCCAAACCATCTAAAATCATTGTAATGCCTTATCTTTAACATGAATAGAGGCTTAAACTGATTTTTTGATCTTCATCAATCTTGTGAAACTCAATAAATTTGTCACATGTGTAAACCCATTCCTCTGGATCTTCCCCAAATAATTTAGGAAAAATCAATCTTGGAGGATTGATCTTGCCAGTCAACTGCTCTGCTCTGAGCAGTCATACTCTGTTCGTTTGATGAAACACCAACCTGGGCCATGAACTAATAACATTTGATGTTCATCGCTGTAATCATTTGGTTCAACTCATTCAAGTCCTTCGTGCCTCTTGAACCCCAGTTCCATCAGTCATCTTCCCTTGCAATTATTTAGCATGCAGGAAAGCTAGCCCTGATACCACTTATAAGGTTTTGGAAGAAGATCTCAGAGAATTCAAACAAACAGAAGAAGAGATACTCTACAAGAAAGAATAATCGAAGACAACAAGAACGGAATTCCTTTGAAAAAGAGAACTGTTTTACAACAAAAAACTCCCCCTTTTTTCCTTCTTCCGGACACCCCTTTATACCCCACCCCTAATCCTAAATACGTAACAATCAATCTGCTTTTGCCTTTAACTACTAACTCTCTAAGTAACTATATAGATGTGTAGACTTCGTACTTCCCCCTGCTGTGTATTGATAAGGGTTTGAACTATCTTTAGCAAAATTAGTGCCAGTTACGCTTTCTAGTTTGCCTTATTTGTGGGTGTTTGTGCTTCGGCATGACTTTTTTGGTTTATATGCGCTATTCTTTGATTGTTGAGGGAAAGTTTCAACATTTTGGTTAAGTTATCGATCAAGTCAAGGAAGATTACACTCTTAACTTAATTGTAGGGCTGAAATTTTGTTATGTTTTTTTAACCCTGGTGCTTCCTGTTTTATATTCTCCAGGTTTTCAGATTGATGGAATTAGAGCTTGTGATGTTTCTTCAGAATTTCTATAATCAGTTACGTCTAGAGTGTGGCTTCCTGAATGTTGTGTGTAGTAATGGCGAAAAAGGCAAGAACCTGGATTGATGGACACTTAAAATTAACATTTTGCTTTAACTTGTTTCACGTTAGCACATGATGACAGGGAACTAATCTAGTGCCTTTCACTTGCGCATACACCGAATTGGTCATGATGGTTGAATGAAAGGCAAATAATTTTTTTCCTTATGTTATTTACTGCTATTTAGTACATTACTTGGTTCCTGTTGGATGACAGCCCAGTTAGAGTGGAAGATCCTTGACCCCGTTGATGAATATGAGGACCAGAATATGTGCCTGGCAGTTGAGAGAGGCAGTGTGGTGAAAAAAAGGTAGAACAAGAAGAATGTCAGTTCATGACATTGTAGGTTGAAGTGGAACAACAAGGGTGATCTTGATATGGGGCTTTAACAAAGAGGGAAGATGGGGTTGACAGCTTAACAGTGGATGGGATTCTTATGAAAATTTTTTTTTTTTTGGGAGGGGGGGAGGGAATTGGTGGTGTAGGAGGCTGTTCT
>JAOTRH010000010.1:9441559-9456950 GCA_034768845.1 Heliamphora exappendiculata | reverse complement strand
GGGACTTTCAGTTGTCTATCTCTCTTGCAGTCAGCTTTGTAATCGGGGTTTGTACTCCTGCCAATTTCATTCATGGGGGGATTGTTGAAATTTTGTGAATTCATTGGCCATTGAATTCTAGAATTTAATAGCATAATTCAATTGCAATTGAATTGGCCATTCAATTGGTAATTGAATCATAAGAATCAATACCATTCATGGCTATTGATTCTCCTAAAACCCCCTCCATGATGGAAGACCGATATATGCTGTAATCCCATTTAGTTTTCTGTAGTAGAGAAGAAGGAAGAGAAGAAGAGACAGAACAGAGAAAATCACAGCAGAGGTGAGAAAAGAGAGATACAATTCTCATAGTATATTGCAAGCTGTAAGAGAGAAAAAGACAGACGGAGTACGTTCGTAGCCGTTCCTTGGTGGTGTTTCAACGATCGTGTAGCTGTTTTATCCTAGGCGAGTGACACCGGTGGAAAACCTACAACACCCTCGGTAGGCGGTGAATCATTCTTAAGAAAATTGCGTTTGCAGGACTCGGTTTGCAAATTCTATTTCTGTAATTTCTGTTATTTCATTTTCCTGTAATTTTAGATTATTGTAATTGTTGAAAGTTAATAAAGATATATTTTCTAGATTACCGAGAATGTATAAATTTTATTTTAGCGTTGGATTGTCTCCTAACATTTTTTTTATAGGAAAGTTAAAATATGGTAGTTGAATAACAAAGGAAGGTATTTGAAAAAAATATGGGATTCCATTTTCAGCATATTTTTTAAGTGAGTTTAATATTTAATATTTAATTGATGTTTTTCTGTACAAATGGTGTAATATTTAATTTGATATTAGTTTCAATTCGGTTATTTAAATATAGACATAGAAGATTATAATTGATATTATAAAAAAACTTTATATTTCATCCTTCCATTTTCCCTTCATTTTCTCTCAATTTTAGATGGAAAAAAAAAATCTTGTAAAAGTGGATCATTCTCCTATATATTTTTATTTTATTTTTTAAAATTAATACAAACAACACTATAATTAAGTCTTTCAAATCTTACCCTTTTCCTCCAAAGCCATCAATTCAAAGTAAGACTTAGAGCAACTTCAATAACACTATAATTAAGTCTTTCAAATCTTACCCTTTTTATTATTGATTAAATAATAAAAATAATTCAAAAATATAATTTGTTAAGTGAATACTACCTCAACAAATTTTCCGAGACATAACTAAAATTAACTTAGCGCCTTTTAGTCAATCTATTGGAGTTTCATTTTATATATAGGTTTGATTAGCTAAAATAGTTTTAAAAAAAATCTAATTTATTAATTTGATTGGTGAGATTGATGTTCTTTCAGGCGACATTGCACATTAATATTAAGAATGCACACTAATTGAATTGGTTTGGTAAGCAAATTTAAGAATCGAACCATTAGTAACGATTTTAAAATTTTGAAATCAAAATTTAAGTTGCTGTTTAGTAACATTTATATTTTTTGTTTTTTATTTTTATTTTTAAATTTTTCGTAAACTGTAAAAGAAAACATATTTGATAATTATTTTTTATTTTTAAAAAACTATAAATAGTTTTTAAAATTTACAAAATTTTTAAAAACAGAAAAAATATGTTTTCACTTATTTTGTAAATAAATTTTGATTGGATTCATTTATAACCTCTAACTATAACTTTTTAAATATTTATGTTACCAAATATGTTTTTATTTTTTTATAAATATAAATAAAAATATATTATTTATTTTTATAAACAAAAAATAGAAAATCGCAAACGTTACCAAACGAGCCCTTAACTGTTGTAGTTGTGGAAGTAAACCGGAATCAATTCATAACAATGATTCGGTTCGGTTCCGATTCAATTCCAATTCTCTATCCCTAAAATCCAAAATAACTAATTTTATCCAATACATAATATAAACAAACTTAACTTAAACTGTTACTCAAAAACTTAAAATTTAAAACTAAATATAATATGTATATTTTTTTCTAATTTAACAATTACAAAGATCATGAGAATTCTTTATTTCAAAGCGTCTCTTTTTCAAATGATTAATTAATCGTTAAATATTTAATTTTTTTATATTAAAATACGGTAATCGGTCATAATTTTATTGTAGCTTGTTAGCCTAAACTAATTTTCTTTTCTTTAAACATGTTTGTTTGAACTAAGTTTGTAAAAGTAAATTTAAAAAGAATATATAAAAATATAAAATATATATACTTCTATAAAAATGGTCCAGTTTTGTTGTAACTAATTTTTCTTCAATAAAAATAAAAAATCAAACTATATATAACGATTATAAAAAATAAAAAATAAAAATAAAACTATTTTAAAATAAATTTAAATAATACAATTTGAACCAATTTAAATCAATTTACCGGTTTATTTAATTTTTTTGTTCATCCTTACTAATATTTACCAAAACTATCATGGAATGGGACACTGTGCGAGATAGTTTTTCTTATGTGATTTTATTTTTTGTATTTTAGTAAATTTTTTTAATTTAGTTTAAACGGAAATAATTTTTAAATCTATGTCGTGGCACAAAAAATAAAAAAAAATTGACCTTAAATATTTTTTTTTTAAAGATAAGACAAAAAAAAGCAACTTCAAGATTTTTATTGGTTTTATCCGTTTTTACTTAATTTTTTTAATTTTTTTAAAATAATTATATTTTTAAATTTATTTTATCGTAATAAATCTAATAAGAAAAAAAATTAATCCAAAAAATAAAAAAATTTATAAAATACGAAAAAAAATCACACAAAAAAACCCACAATAAAGCTAAACCAAACCGAGGCCGATATAATAATTTTCCGACGCAGAGATGGAACTCTTATCCACAACTCCGTCTTGAAGTTCGATGACAGCCTGAGACCGAAGTCAAGCCCCCCTACTCGGAAACTTTTATTCCGACAGTTCTTCTCTCCGCCGTAATGGCCATCTCTTTCTCGCCGCCGGCTCCTGTACGGACAATCCATCACCACCCCAAGAACAACCCAAACCCTCTCAAATCCGTCCTCTCACTCCCAGGTCCGTACCACACCTCTTCTCTACCTAATCTTGATCTTTCTTTCTTTCTTTCTTTCTTCATCATTTCTTCTTTCAAATGTTCGTAATTCGCATCAAAGGGGCTTTTTTTGCGGTTAAATTTGTATACTGGACATTTTTTTTATCGCAACATTTTAGGGTTTTTCTTTTTAGACTTTACTGTGTCTTGGACCGGTTCATGGAGGATTTTCTGTTTCTTCGCTGACTCTGTGACTATCTGAATTCTTTCATTCTAACACGGGTAGGGCATCTCCAACGCTTCATCTTCTACTTCTTCTCCTTTTTTTTTTTATAAAAAAAATCAAATTTATTGAGCCAAAATTGAGCTCCAACTCTTCTATCAAACGTATACCAAATCAAGGAAAAACTTACTTCTTCATCAAATCAAGGAAAAGACAGTTTTACACCGAATTTGGTGAAGGAAGCATTTCGGATAAGTTTTGGAATTTTTTGTAAAGATTTGATGAAATGGTTAAAAGATGAAGGGTTGGAGCGTTCAATTTTTTCTGTCGAGAATGGTTAAAATGTGTTTCCAGGATAAGTTGGGAATTTTTGAAAAGATCTGATGCAAGAATTGCTCGTGACCTTTGGAGTGTGTATTACCAAATGTAGTTTTTAACTAAATTTTTTACTCAAATATGATGAAAGGGAAGGGTTGGGGATGGCCTTACTTGACTGAAAATCATGACTCTACTTCACTTTCTTGTGTGTGTATTAGAATTTTGGTAATTGTGGAACATGTTGCAGATACGTACTCCAGAGGACCCCATTGCGCACAATGTAATTCGACGTTTCGCAATGTGGTTTCATGGGGCTCGTCTGCAAATTATATGAGACATCATGCCAGTGCGAGAAGATTTGCAGGGAAACCCATTTCTCTGATGCAAGTTTCTGAAAGGAGGCAAGCCAATTCTTTGTAGGGGCCAGAGTCGCGAATTTGATTTAAAATATATGGTGTGTGGGTTTTGACATATGTCAGTGTTTTTTTCTGGAATTCCTTTCAGAACAGGAATTATTAGATGTGCAACTATAGAAGAGATTGAAGCTGAGAAGTCTTCAATTGAAAAAAATGTTGTAAGTTCGTCATATGTATGCATGGTACATTCTAAAAAATTTAAGACTTTGGGTTTTCTTTCATTTAGAATTCTAATCTGCAATGCCACATATTCTTTAGAAAGAAAAGATGGAGAAGACTATTGAAACTGTTCGGTCAAATTTCAATTCCATAAGGACAGGGAGAGCGAACCCCTCGATGCTAGATAGGGTTGAGGTATGAATTTATTTTCACTTCATTTTTTTTTGCGATTTAGTTTTGCTAATGTTCGTTTGCAACCATTGTTTAATTCAAAACGAATACATTTTTTTCCTCTCATGATGCCCGTGAGGTTGGACCGTATCACTCCTTAAAGTAAGTTTTCAATCTGCAATCAAGGAATTAAGTCTGTTTACTATTAACATACTTTTTTGTGATTTAGTTTTGTCTTTTTTGTCCAAATTAATCGTAGAAATAATATATGTCAATACTATATGGCACGTCCTCTTTTATTTTATTTTTATAATTATATTATTACTTATGCAAAATGAAAAGTATTTTATGTGCACCCTTAGATAATTATTTTCAACATTCCTCTTAAATGATGTTATTTTAATTTTTAAACAAAAAACTTGCAATCTAGATCATTAAAATGTATTTCTTTTAAAGAAAAGACTTGCTTATGTTTTGAAAAAAATCTTTTTTGGTCATCCACGAAATCAAATAGATTAAACTCAGGAGCTCATCAGTTGGCAACTCAACAGATAAAATACGACAGGCGGTGGACAAAGGGCAATGAACGGCCCTCAATGAACAATGCTATTGTAATTATTGTCGACGACAAACACCATATAAGTGCCCACTCTATGTTAAATTTTTGAATCCTACACTACTAGTGGGTTTTATGTGTGCCTAGCCTGTGCATTGGGAATGTTATCACACTGAAGGACACTTGATATGTCTAAACTACTTGTACTTTATGGTGGTTAATTTGGCTGTAGACTGGCTAGCAGTGAAACTGACACTAGTAAATTGGTAGGGAGGTGAGAGTGTGGGTCTTCAAGGAACCTTCTTAGACTTGGAGGATGGATTTTTTGGTAGATTGTTGCAGTGGATTTACTTTTTCCAGAGGTCTCAAACTTCTCTCAAACTTAACCCAAAATAAATTTTGATTCAGATTTTTTTAAAAAAAATAGTTTCGTCGCATGTAATTTCTATTTTCATTATTTTGTTGGAATTTTTGTTCCTCCTTGTTCCCACTATTTTATCTTCTTAATATGTAAGTGGCGATGTAGGGGAATCATTTCAGCTGGTGTTGTGGGGTGGCTATATTCCTATTTTGCCTGTTCTTTACTCCATGTGATAGGAGGTCTCTCCTGGTAGCACTTGTTGGGAGGGTTCCATTAAAAAATCAATCTTACTAGATACATATCTATGGTGTATTGTTCAGTGTTTTCATTTCTTTTTGTTTTTATTCTTAGGTGGAGTACTATGGGACTCCAGTCAACTTGAAGAGCATAGCTCAAATTAGTACCCCTGATTCGAGTTCTTTACTGGTGCAGCCTTATGACAAATCCAGGTAATTGCCATGAACTGAGACCTCATGGGGTTAAACAGATGTTGGATGAAGGTAATGAGGTTTATGCCCCATGCACTCCTCTGCAATGGATTTGGCATGCGTGAGCTTTAATTGAGGACTACCACGCATATGAATTTCCTTTTTAGTGGATAATTTGAATTTAGTATAGTATGACTGATTAATTTAGTGAGAACTTTCTCTGGCTGTGAGCTGCCTTCCTATGACATTGTAACACATAAAGAACAAGATCATTATGGTCCATCTCTTTTCTGCTGTAAATTTTTTATGCATCTTTTGACACTTCATTGCTTTTCAGCTTAAAGGTTATAGAGAAGGCCATAGTTAACTCTGATCTTGGTTTGACTCCAAACAACGATGGAGAAGTCATACGATTGTCCCTCCCTCAGCTGACATCTGAAAGAAGGAAGGTATTATTTTCTTTTGCTAGATCCGGTGCCTTATAAATGGTGTTGTACAGAATACTGGCTGAGGGTGTTTTTCTATGGGTTGCTGTTTCTGAAGCTTACAAATGCTGATGCGGACAGAGTTATATTTCATAAGAATTAGTTTTATGTAAAGCTATATGAATCACTGTTCCTATTGGAGTAGAACTTTGACCTTTATTTTTCCCTTTATGTCATCTGTATGTTGGGAGCTAAGTTTGTGGCCATCTCTATGCGGACCAATAAACACAATATCACATTGCTTGAACCATCAGTATAAATTCATTTACTCTGTCTAATGAGTATTTCAGGGGTTTTTGTTGTAAAACTGAACAGTCCCATGCATTGCACGCGGAATACTGAGATTCTTTAGTGTCCTTTCTTTGTGCTGCCAGAAATCTGAACTACTAAGTTTCTGGCTTTATTTCCCAACTACTTGTTTCAAGAGACATTCCTTCCCTGCAGGCAATTAGGCAGGCCACGGCTATTGCCAAAGTAGCCGTGGCTTCTGGCAATTCAAGAAGTTCTTTGATAAGTCCTACATTGAGCACCAAACTTATTGTGCATTGTTTTAATAGAAGCCAAAGATGCTTTTTGGCAATACCCTCAGCCATGGTACTATTTTGCATTTTCTCAGGTTGAGATTTGATTCTCCTCCATATGTTTGGAATTTGGCAATCAGATTCTGTTCCTCAATTACCAACCTCCAGCATTAAGCATGTGGAAATTTCCACTTTTCTTTACTTTGAATCTATTTGTTTTTCTAAAACACTAAAATGACTAGGCAATAAGTTCGCAGTTCAGAGTAGGCGTCTTGGATATACAGTTCATATTTCCTTATGAGTAGCTACAAACCAATCCAAACAAAGTCTTTGCTCCAATCAATTGTAGTCGGCTACATGAATTTTTTTACGCCATTATGTTCTATTAAGAGTCATATCTTCAGTTAATTTCAATAAGCTTATATCTTTTCTTTGTACGGCATCTCATATAAATTTATGTTGTATCTATCCCCCCCCCCCCCTCCCTAGTGTTTCTATTACTTATGATTTTATCACTTTTCTTTATTACTTCATTAACTGGTCTGCATAAAAGGGAAATGAGTCTTTGTGTTTGTGAAGCTTTCATGTATTTCTTCAGAATGTAGAAATTAAAGCTTGTTGATGTTATTTTTGGGAAGAGCCCTGGAAAAACGTGCTTTAATGAACAATGAATCATGATGAAAAATTTTGCTTAAGTTCAATTTTGCCAAACTGGGATATTGTGTCACGGTTTGTGTAGCATTTTTTTGGAAACACAAAGTAATCAGTGTACTTTTCTAAAGCATGCTACTAAAAGTTTTGGTTCTTGTTATTGTTGTCTTCTTTGTTTGTTGCAGGAATTATCAAAACTCGTGGCTAAACAAAGTGAGGAAGGCAAGGTACTTCTTTGTAGAAGTTGGTTTGATTGCTTATCAATTGCTGATTTGTTAAGAATATAATCATGCTAGTTCCTTTGATATCGTGATCTCTTTTGAGTGGATATCTTTAGGGCAGAAAGGGACCTACTATTTAACAGATCTCGTTAAAATGACGCATGACATGCAACTGTCACTGCATTCCCTACTTAAAATTAAGGATAAATTACACTAACCTTTCCTGACGTTTGGTTCAAATACAATCAATTCTATACGTTTGAAAAGATTACATCGTCACCTCTTGATATTTGATTTCGTTTTACATATCGACCCACACCGTTAGGTTTCCGTTAGTCAACTCATGTTTGACCAATGATGTCATCAATAAAAGAACATATCTTCCATCTTTGCCCCAATTAGACTAAAGTAATGGATTTATCTTTATAACTTTGTGAGAAAGAAATACTGGGTAATTGACTTATAGATAATATTCTGCTGTGCTTGTTTATTTTTTGTTTCTGTTTTTCATATGAATTTTAAATTTTTGCTTTTATTTCAGTGTTTGAAACCAATCTATGAAAGCAACTTAAACTTGATTTTTTTACTTTTTTCTTTAAAATTTTAAAAATCAATGGTCATATCAAGTAAGTTTTTCTCTATATGGAAGCTTAAAAATACTTTTTAGCTAAACAAATTTTTTACTTATTTAGCTTAAAATTAAAAGGAAAAAAAAGAAAAGAAAAATCCACCATAGTAATCCCTGCCGGTGCCGCTGTGTGTTTTAGTCACACCATTTTCAGATAACAAACGCTTTTGGATCTCAGGTTTCAATGACCTATCAATCTGAGTACCTATCAATCATCAAGGATTTGTCGAGGGTTCTTATGGTATAAAACTAGGGCCTCCGATGAGTTCTGAACACAGTTTTTCGATGAAGGTGCAACCTGGAATTGCGATTCCATGAGTGTGATTCTACCGAAGGCTCGGTGGAGATTGTTGCAGAGTTGGCCAAAACAGGATAACATCAAGAAATGCTCAGGCCAAATATTTGAGGTTAATTTAGTCTTTTAATCATCTCTGTTAACGGCTTTAAAAGCCAAGGGGTGATGATTTAATAACGTGTTAGGTTGACTGTATTTGACTCAAACTTCAAGGGAAGTTAGTGTAATTTACTCTAAAATTAATTTCAAGATCCCAAAAAATAGAAATATGACCTTGTCATTAATTCAGATCATTGTGCATGGAAAACATATGTTAAGAAACTACACCTTTCTGTAACACTGTCCTTCGACATGGTGTGTTCACCTTGATGCACTGACAATCAGTATAGTGCGTAAGCCATGTTCTATAACATAGTTGTGTTCAATAATTTATAACACATGCTCTGTTTATATATATATGTATATCCCTTTTGAAGCCTTTTATTGAGCTGCCCATTCTGCCATTGGCAGGTAGCATTGAGGAATATAAGAAGGGATGCCATAAAAGCCTATGAAAAACTCGAGAAGGTTTTTACACTCTACATTTTTTTTTCATTTAAGTTTCGTTCGTTTCAATGTAAAATATTTTTCATGTAAAATATTTTTATAAAAAGGTATTTTTCCATTTTTGTTTTTGGTGGGAGAGAGTTATGCTGATCTTTCTATGTTTCTTAATGAGGGTTTGGTTGTTAACCCAGGACTGTGGCTTGTACTTTCCTTCCCCAGGTCGACCTCTAGTGTTCAATTGACACATGAAAAATATTTTCAAAATAAATTTTTTTTATTGTTGGATTGAAACAAGATATTTTCCACTATAAAATTATGAAATTTTTCTGAATCTGGTCCGATGCCTCCTAAAGCTTTGTTACTGGTTGGGATAGCTTTTCCTGTGGATTTTGTGATATTTTTCGTCTTTTCTTAATTTTTTTATTTTAAGGTTTAGATTTTTTACTTTTTCGATTCATCATAATAAAACAAATCTAAAAATAAAGCCGTTTTGGCTAGAGTTGGAAAAAGTTTGCTAAAGACAAAAAAAACCTTAAAGTGGCTTTTTAAAAGCTTTTTTTTAAAATTTTTTGGTATTTTTTTTTTATTTTTCTGATTTTTCGTAACGAGAGAAATTTTAAAAGTCCCATTGTTTGAATTAACGTAAAAAGATTTCACTAAATACGGAAAAAAGCCTTAAAGTGGCTTTTAAGGTTTTTTTCGTCTACATGATCTTTTTTATAAAAAAAAGAATTTGGTCATTATTTTATTTTTCTAGTTTCTCGTAGCGAAAGAAATCTAAAGAGTATCATTGTTTAAATTAACATAAATTTTTTTTATACCAAAGACGGAAAAAACCCACATAAAAAAGCCTTAAAAAAAGTTATTCCAAACATAAGTCACTATCACTGTTGGTTTATGTGTCCTCGTTTTAGAAATAGAAATCGACACAAAAATTTTAAAATAAGGGAAGGGTCAACTCAAGACACGGCTTTGAAAAAATAAAAATTAACTTACCAGTTTATTTGAAGGAAAACAATTTTATCCTATGATATAAAATATTTTACTTTAAAAAATTATTTTACTTATTTTTTGCTAACCGAATAGTAAAAAATAGGTAAAATACTTTACGTTGAAACAAATGGAGCCTTAATACTTCTTTTTCTTCTTGAAGAGCTCCTTATAACTCATCTCTTTATGTTGCAGGAGAAGAAGCTCTCAGAAGACAACGTGAAAGACTTGTCGAGTGATTTGCAGGTGTGACTAACTTGATCATTACTTTTGTTCCATCCATTACTGTAGGGCTTGTTTGGATATCCAAACCATGATTGATGGGAAGCAGTTTTCTTTTTACCAGTAATTTGAGTTTTCGTTTTTGAGTTATGAGTTTTCTATACATTTATTAAAAACACTGTTATGGTTGAATTAGTTCAGGAGTTACAAAGCATCTTGTAATTGGTACCCTAAAGAAAGAACTGAATGAAAATTCTGAATGATAGGGGTATCCTATTTTCTTCAAGATTCGTAGGTTTCTTTTTGTTTTCCTTCTCTTGCTAATATACTTCTTCTGAAACCTTTTCATTCTTGTGCAGAAAGTGACGGATGAATATATGAAGAAGATTGACTCCATCTACAAACAGAAAGAGAAGGTAAGCGCTCCCATCTTCCGCATTTATAGGTGGTGGGAAGACAGGGCGAACTAATGGGATCTGAAGCAATAGAAGGGTATAGCAAATCAGTTGTAGAAATGGAAAAATCACCATCTCCTGGAAGTTGCTCGAGGACTTCTACTGGGAATGAAAGTTCCTTATTAGGATCCCTAGTAAAGCTTGATGCCTTAATTTAATGATGGCTGCTATGCTGAAAACGTCGATTTAGTAACTCATTTGGGTGAAAGTTGAGCCATACTTCGAGAATGTCATGGTTCGGAGGAAATTCCTACAGATTTTTAATAATTTCTTGAAAATATATATTATGAATTTTATGGTGAATAATTTTATATAATTGGCCTCCCCAAGTCAAATTGCCCCACACTGCTGGAGTCCTAGCTCTGCCCTTGGTTATATGGTTATTCCTGCCACTCCGTGGCTATCAATCTAGAGATGTCCCAAGGAGTGGGTGCTTGTAGGTTGCTTCAAGGTTCGAGTCACACAGCTTGGACTTGCTATTCAACCCCTTAATTCATTGAACTTTTTCCTCTCATTTTCTTCCATTTGAGAAGAAAAAAGGGAGAAGGGTGAATTTTGGCCTAACTAAATGGTTCTAGTTGGGTCAGGTCGATTAGCCCCTACCTAACTTATCCAAGCTTAAAACAAATTAAAGAAAAACTGATAAAGGGCTTGGAAACTGATTCTCCAACAAAGGAGAAATGTAAGATTCTTTAGGGCAAGTTGAAAATTTCCACACTACGTTAGCATGTAGTTAATTGAAGTAAACAAATGACATAAACAACCAAAAAGCAAATGCTTTACGACATACAAGAAGATTATTTCTTTTCTGAGGCTGGCAAATTAAACTCTATATTACCTTGTATTGAAATGAACTAGATATGTTCAATTTTATTAATTGGCGGACCACTTTTAAATCGGCTTTCTAGCACATTTATGCTCCTCTTTATTTGAATTTCCATCTGTCTACTGCTAGGAATTCTTCTTTCTAACTCAAACTATTTTTTCTTTCTTTGCTTAATCACATTTAACGTGTATTATTCTTGTATTTTTTTTTTCAGGAATTGCTGACGGTTTAACAACTGTGCACATAAAGATGTAAATGGTGAGCTTCCAACATAATTTGTTTCAAAGGTCAGTCCTTGTTTGGTCATTACCAGTGAATAGTCTTCGCTACATTTTGTTTAAGATGCCTTTCTTGGCCTATCAAAATTCCCTTTTTCGGGATGGACAAAAGGGTTGAGAAACAGTTGAATGCATCCTGAACTTTATAACGCCATGATGAAACATTTTGCTTGAGCCACATAAAGAAATCCAAATGAGGAAGTTAATTGAGCAATAGGTGGCAATAATGCACTTGTGATTTATTAGATGAAGCTAGTGTATGGGCATGGCCGAGCATCATATCCCAAAATGGGGATATTTGTCATCCCACTCATCCGCAACCATGGTCTAATGCCAACTTTACAATTTATGGTCAGAGGTAACACTTTTTTGTTTTGTCTATTATCTCACCTTTTGTCCTATTCGAAGCATATAGATAGGCCTTGTTTGGCATTCCGAATGAGATTGGATAAAATAGAAAGGATAAGTAATAATGTGGGTTACACAGTTATTCTTTATATTAGGAACCTATGAAATGAAATGTATGTATGGCAAGTAATTTGGTTTATGTTTGATTAGAGTGAGATAAAATATAAAGTAAGAATTGTAGAGTTATTTTTATTAAATAAAGAAGGAAGATAATTTAGAACCTGGTCCTTTAGACCGTTTGTCTTAGTCCCGCGATACAACCACATGATTATTTGTCCTGAAAAACAAAAATTGAATTTAAGATATATGTTGAGTATAATTTTTTTTAAAAATAAATATAATACATTTTCTTATTCTTTAGAGATTAATTTTAAGAAAATAACTTCAGAGTTTTACATCTTTTTAATTTTCTAAACTGGCTAAATTGCCGGCAAAAATTGTCAACCCCCCCCCTCCCCCCACACACACACACACACACACCCAAGCTGCCTCAATTTAAAGCCGCGCACACTAGCAGCCGTATAGGTGGGCTGATCCAAAATCTTAGAAAGGCCGACATGCGGTGCTGTCAGGTGGCCCAACTCGCATGATCTAATTTATTTGTGTTTAATGTGTAAGGTTTAATTGTGTAAATTTTTTAAAAAATATTTTGTAAATAAATAAATTTATCTGTTTGTATATTAACATAGATAAAGAAAATAAATAAATTTATTTGTCAATTTATTTATGCTTAATAAATAAATTTATTTATTTGTATATCAACACAGATAAAGCAAACAGATAAATTTATCTGTTAACTTATTTATGCTTAACAAATAAATTTATTTGTTTCTATATCAACATAGATAATGCAAATAGATAAATTTATTTGTATTTTTTATATATATTTTTAATAAGATAAATAAATTTATCTGTGTTCTTTACACGTGTTTTCAACAAAAAATAGATAAATTTATCTATTTTTTATACATGTTTTGAAAAGATACATAAATTTATCTGTTCTAGAGTGTTAAAATTTTTATAAAGATGAATTTTACTCGATAAATGTTTTTTTACTAGATGAAAAATAGTAAACGACTTATAAATTGAACTGTTTATTAATTTTTTTTAAAAAAAGCATGGGATGTATGGGGAGAATAGTTTCTACACCAACTCAAAGACATTGAAATTGCATCAAACACATATTACAGTATCTTTAAAGTTTTAACAAATCTGAGTATGTTATAATCGAATAGATCACAACTACTTATTGGATATGCAAATATAAGTTATCTTTTTTATTTACACAAAGTTCAATAGCAAATAAGGTATGTATTTAATTATGGTAATACAGCTATATCATGATAATTGGTAAAACAAACTTTAACGGTAATTTTATGAAATCACTTTGAGATATTGGCACTTCATGAAATAAGCTGATAGTGTATTTGGTTATGATCAATGATTCATCAGCATGTTCAGTAAAAATGTAAATTTTTTTCTTATTAACATCACTCCAATAATATTGTATAAAAATAATATAGCATACATTACAGAGATTAAAGAAGGATTTATCAAACGCGACAGAAGTAAGCATATTTATCTAAATTGGTAATATTGATATTCAATAGACATGGTCAAGTAATAATTTGATAAATTTATTTATGAAAGCATTACCGACTATAACTTTTAAGAAATTAGTAAAGAAAATTAGAATGCATTAATTCAAAAATTTGTCATGCAAAATTGAAGGGGAACAATTGTTTAAAATAAAGTTATAGATTGCACTCTTTTTCTTTCGTTTAATGATTTTTCTCATTGGGTTTTTTCTTAACAAGATTTTAATGAGACAATTTGATGACATCTTTCACCATTATCTTGGACACCAAAATATTGTACTTTTTTTCTTTTACCAAAGATTTTATCCCACAAAATTTTCCTGATAAGGTTTTAAGTAGTCATATTTATTGTCTTTGGTTATACAAGTGGGAGAGTTATGGAAATAATTGTCTAATCAGAAACAATTTAGTGGTTGAAATAGTGCTTATCATAAATATGATGGTTAAAATAGTATAGGGTTTTTTTTTTGGGCCTATAAGAGGAGATAAATTGCATCGTTTGAGATGTAAAAAAAAATTCTATAAGCCTTATCACTGATATAATTGTTTCTGATTAGACAATTATTTCCAAAGTAATTGTTTCTAATATTGATATTCTATAAGCAAAAGAAGAAAGTAGTACAGAAATATATATACATTATTCTGAAAATCACTGATATAATTATTTCTGAAGAATAAATTATTTTGCATATTTAAGTTTAGTATTTTTGTTTATTTCTTGCAAAGTACTTGAGTTTTATTATTACTTTTACAATATAAAAATAATTATTACATATGGATTTTCAATTTTAACTTTTAATATGGTTCTTTGAAATTTGAAAATATTATTAAAAACTTACTTATTAATATTTGTAAATGACCTTTAGTTGAATTTAGTAGAAAATTTATAATTAATAATCAAGTCTTTTTTCTTATACCTGATCTCGTTACGATTAATAATAAAAACTTGGGTAAATTACACTGACCTCTCTTGAAGTTTCTGAAGTTTCTGACAAAAATAAAAATCTTCCTATGATTTTAAAAATGACATTAACCTCCTTCAAATTTAATTTTAACATCAAATATATTCGACCGTTAAAATTTTTAACGAAAGCCATTGGTTTCACCACAAAACCGCTTTCAAAACCATCACATCCTCCAAAACCACTTCCAAAACCACTTTCACCCCAAAAATCACCCCTACTCTCAAAAATCACCCTCATACCTCAAAATCACCTCCCCAGATCCTCACTGCCGTCGCCTGCCTCTCTCACCGCCACCTCGCCACCGTCGACTCCGCCACCGTCGTCCCTCTCTCTCTTGGTCTATGGGTCGGCGGTGGCGGTATTGTGGGGGTCGGCGATCAGCAGTCGACAGCGGTGAGCGAGGCGACCGATGGTGGTTTCTCTGTTATACCCCTCTCTCTCTCTCTCTCTCTGTTATATATATATATACTGACTGCCGATCGTCGACCCTTATACCGCTGCCACCGGCGACCCCTAGAGAGAGAGAGAGAGAGAGGACGGTGGCTGGGTTGGTGGCGGCGGCGGTGTGGGGATTAGTGGTGAGGGCGGCAGGCGGCAGCAGTGAGGGTCTAGAGATGTGATTTTGAGGTGTGAGGGTAGTTTTTGGGGGTGG
>JAOTRH010000010.1:9424318-9435847 GCA_034768845.1 Heliamphora exappendiculata | reverse complement strand
CCCCCCCCCCCCCCCCAGGCAATTGTCTGTCTTTTCACCTTTTATCCCTATTTCACTTTGTTCATTTTCTGTACATATAATCTAGGGGTACCGTGAGGCAGCCGCAAAAACAAATAAAGGAAATGGTACCCACCATTTGTTTTATCCCTTATTTTTATGCACAGGCTCTCCTTTTGCCATTACCACCAATTTTGCAATGAAGATAAACTCTAGGAACAACAACCAGAATCTGTTGTCTATATGTGTTGAACTAGCTATTTGAACAAACATTCATTCCTTTCTCTTTGCATTTGGCTTAGATTTTTTGAGGTGAGATGACCTATATAGTTTGAGTAGACCTATTTCGTAACTTTGACAATCCCATTTTCTTAAAAGTAAATAGTCTTGGAAGTTATATGCAGAACAGGCTGTTCTTCATGCTGCTGAATTTCCAAATCACAAATATCTCTTCTTCTTCTTCCTTTTTTTTTTTTGCCTCTAAACATATAGTACTCTATGAGCTTTGAAAGTTTTATTAAAAACAAGTGTACTGAATAAATTTCATTACTTTTTTTTTTGTCAGCACAAGTTTCCTTGTTATGGCACACCAACAAGCTTTAGATATAGTTATTTTTTGGACATGGCTTTTTGTTTCTTAGGCAGCCATTTTTTAGACAAATTTTTAGACAGAGCATTGATTTTTTTTATTTTCTATTTTTATGTTCAAAGCTTTGTTAAACCCATCTTTTGGTGGGTTCTTAGGTTTTGGAAAAACAAGCCCATTCTTGACAGGGAATAGTTTATAATAGAGCATAAGTGTTCAAAGTTTTATCAAACCCATTCGGTAACAACAAGGCCCTCCTTGGTTGTGAAGGCCAAAAGCACAAACTGAGTCTGAATTGCTAATATAACATTCTTGATTATGTGCAAATTTGTGAATATCATATACTTCTTTCTACTTCACATGTTGTCGATGCCAATGAAGAGTATGAGGAGCTATTACAGTAGGAACTCCATATTGAGTTCACTATACAGTTAGACTTTCTCTTGCTATCCCTTTGCATGTGTGGGTGGGTGTGTTTGTTAAGGTGGCACTTCATACTAGATTATTTGGCAAAGTAATGAACTTATGCTGCGTTATTCTCGTATAATTTTACAGCATTCCAATTTTATAATTTAAAGAGATACTAATTTAAAATGGATTTGCTTTAATAGATGCTTGCTCTGCAAGAGTTCAGTAAATAATAACAAAACGTTCAATCTTATCTATATGTTCTAGGAAATCATAGCTTGTTTTCTACTAGCAAGAAAACTTCTGCTTCATTTTGTCCCAATAGGAATACTTATTTATGCTTTGTAGCATTGAAACCTACACAAGGAATAAATATAGACTGAATTAAACTGCCATACCAACTAAAAATTTGTTCTTGAAAATCATAAATTTTATAAATCTTTTTGTTTTATTTTCTTTGTTTATGGAAAATTATAGCTTTGCCTGCATATAAATCTTTTTGTTTGATTTTCTTTGTTTATGGAAAATGATAGCTTTGCTCTTTTTTTTTTTTTTTTGTACAGCTGGGTACATAATGATTCAAAACCTCCCACAAAGTTGATGCATTACTTACAAACTATTAGTGGGTTTATACTTATTATCATGTTTATGCTTATTTTGCTATTATATTTTGATACCTTTTAGAGAGTTCATATGACCTACTCTCATTTACAGTATTGAAGTCGTAGTTGAACTATGGATTGTCATGGGCAACTCTTGATATAGTATTAACTTAAAATCTTACAGGTTTAATTAAAATTCTTTCTTTCTTTTTTTGTTTTTTGATTTATGTATGTTTTCAAGGGTTCAAAGCTCTTCAATCACTGTAATTCTGGTGAGCAATAAGCTTCATCCATAGTCACAAAATGCGTTAATTTCTTGGTAATTGCTAACCAGTTAAAATTTTATATTTTTTTCCCTTTTTGACCGAGGTGAAGGGTGAGCCGAATGAAAACTCTTAATAGTGTTAGGAAGTTATACACAGTGTATTTGTTTTATGGATTGATAGTAGACATTACGGGGTGAACTTACTTTAAAATCTAAATATATTGTGTTACTAAAGTTATCATATAGTGATTGAATAGGTATTTTAGTATGTTGTTCTTCTTAGTACCAAATTTTATATACTTCTTTGAGCATCACATTTTTCCAACACGTGTGTTTCTAATTTTTGGTTGATTCTCCTATGCATTTCCTTTTCTTCTCTTTCGTCAGTTGTCGTCTTCATTTGTTGCTGCTACATTTCTTTCTCAACCTATGTTTGGACTAATTTTTTTAGAAGCTTTTTTGCTTAAAAGCTTCCAGAAAAGCCTACTTGTTTTGCCTCAGTTGGCTTTTTCTATATATTTTTACATCTATTTATAAAAAAAAACCAAAAAAGCCTACAAATAAAGCTAGTCCAAACATAGGCTTAGTATTTCATTTTTAGCCCTCATCTTGATTTCTCTTTTGAATGTCCCATTTTTATGGGTTTTTTCCAATGCTATAGTGTTCTTTGCAAGTTCTTGCAGGTAGCTTTTTTATTTGAAGGTCATCTTTACTTTATTCTGACTTTGAAGCACGTTGACACATCCAACGGCTCCTTTAGACGTCCACTAAAAGGTATGTTGAACATAGGATAAAGTTAGGATGGATTTGAGATGAGAGATTTTAAGGGTTGCCTTAGCACCTAGAATATGACTCATTCGGATTATTTTTTTGGATCTCCTCTCTCCCTTATCATTTAATAGAGCTTGATCATATATTGTGTGTTGCTTTAATTTCTTGACATGACATTTGATTGCATCTAATCTGGTTTGTGCGTATATTTGGTATATTTGGTATTCTACAGTCGCTTGTATTTTTGCTAAATTTTATAAATTTGGTTAGTGAACTATATCATTTAGCTCCAAGCATGACAATTGGGTTCAATTATAAGAGCAGCCATGTTGTGCAGATACTGCCAAAGTTTAGGTTTGTCTCACCCATGCTCTTTCTAATACTGTTGGTTAAGTCCAACACCGGGTGATGTTCTTTAATTTTTCAATCCGTTAGTTTTTAGATAACTCCTAAAATCACATGCCGTTTATTTTTCAATCCGTTCGCTTTTGATAACTCCGGGTTGTCGACCCATTATGAGCTACTTGTTGGTGAATCTTATTAGTCGTAGACTCACAAAATTAAAGCATATCATATGAAAATTACACTTTACTTATGTTAGTCAAGCATGGAAGTTCTCAACACTTTATTGCTGGAGAAGGTGAGTGGTCGTATGGAAAGTTATTGTTTCTATTCAGTTTCAATTCTTGAGTTCGTAAAGTCTCAGCTTGAATTTGAGTCCAATCCTATTAAGTGGCAAAAGAATGATGAAGCTTCAAGATTGAATTTGGGCTCATGTCGAGCTGTGAGTGCCTTTACGCACAGATCAATTAGATTTTTTGACCAGTGATCCTTTTCATTTAAATGGTTTATTAGGTGTTGAAGTATTTGTAAAAGATTATTGATAATCAACAATTTTTTATTTACTTAATATATTTTTTAGATAGATTATTCCTAAGAATATAAGTTTGAGAGTAAATATCGGAATGCATAAATGATTTTAACAAATGGCGCCGCATGAGTGCCTTTAGGCACAGGTTATCCCTAGTAATGATACATTTTAGAGTCATGCGGGCGTAACCCAAAAGTTAACAATATCGCCATCGTTCACGATAGAAAACTTCAATTGATATCAAAACAAGACCTATCTTGAAGTGAGTGGGCCCCGTGTGATGAGAGCCGCCTTAGAGTTTGTACATGCCACCTCGTTAATCCCATAAACGAGACAAAGTGTTGTACAAAACGAACTGCTCAATTGCACACCACACAAAGATGTGGTCTTGAGGGAGGCGAGTGAAATATCTCATCTCACGTCCCTTGGGGTAAGAACATTTCCTAGACTATAAAAACAACTTCACATACCTTCAGTTCATAGTAACGATGTGTTTCAAAAGCTCCAAGCAACATAAGCCCAAAACAGACAATACTACGGTTTGGGATCGGACCGTAACATATTCCTTGTAAAACTAGAAGTCTAAAAGCCAAATTGTCTGCAAGCAATCTTTTTATTTGTTGGATTTGGATTTGTAAAATATCTGTGGAACATTACCTCATGGAGTAATTTCTAATTTTCCAAGAAAGCCTAAGAAAATCCAAGGATCCCTGCCTCCCTCGATGTGAATATGGAAGCAAGCTCCATGAAATGGGGTAAGGCCGCGTACATCTTGCCCTCCCTAGATCTTGGTGGGACTGTCGTGCACTAGATTGCCCTGTAAATCTATGTGGAATCCTTAGATTCTTCTCCTTCTCCTTCTTCTTCACAAAATCACTATCATTGAGTTATAGTTTACATATCTAAAAAAGTGTCCTTTCAACCCTAAAC
Source organism: Heliamphora exappendiculata (assembly GCA_034768845.1). Lineage (NCBI taxonomy): Eukaryota > Viridiplantae > Streptophyta > Magnoliopsida > Ericales > Sarraceniaceae > Heliamphora > Heliamphora exappendiculata. The sequence goes on along the minus strand of JAOTRH010000010.1, from coordinate 9,431,417 downwards.
CCCCCACCCTTAATCATACCCAAATTAGAACTAAAACATTCCCCTGCCTATTGTCCTTCACAATGCCCATTAAACCCCATACTATTTAGACCCTTAATCCCGCAAATTCCAGGGATTCGGCAACTAACATTTAAAAACAATGAGCTATTTAAGTGTTACCCCATTCTAGAAACCCGAAGTCATCTTCTGCCCTTATAGAACCAGAAGGACCATGACCACATATGACCATATATTCCTACTGCAGGTAGCCCTCTAATCTATATTTCCTTCATCCTCAATTAAATAATATGTGAGTATAAATATTAGGGATGCAAGTTTTACCGAGAAACCCGAACCACACGACCAAACCGCACGAAAAAACCGTTGGATAGTCAGTTTATGAGTGCTAAGCAGGTTTTATTATCCAGCAAATATTTAAGACCGGTTCGGTCTTGGTCTTCAATGTCAAAATGCCAATAAACACCAAACCAAACCAAATGGATGGCACATTATATATACATTTTATAATTTCATCCCAACAGTAGATTTCCTATGATATCACCTCATCCATCCATTGTAGGGCATTTCTCTAGAATCTTCACAATCAACAAGTCTCAAGACTCAATTTCAGCTAGCTCCCTCTCCGCCTCTCTTGCTTTGTCACTCTCAAATTCAAACCTTACTCCTTAGAATTTGTTATATTTTCGTTCAACTACACTGATCAATGATTCTTTTGTTGAACTAATCAACTGGGTATTCATCAATCTTCGTCGAATTGAGCCAAAAAAGTAATCACCAGTCTTCGGCGAACTAGGTTTTCAAAACAAGACCATCCACATTCTTCACTATTCGGCAAACTGAGTTTTCGACGTTTTGTCGTCAATCTTCATCGAACAAAGTGAGTCTTCATTTTCTGAGTTGTGATTCTTCTAAATCCCTTAACCTATCAACAACATCTTCTTGCTCTCACCTGAACAACGAAACCCGAAGGTGAGTTTTAACAGTAGAACAGTGAACTATTTTGTTTGGTACTGTTTTTTTTTAATAACCATTTTGTGTTCCCCTTGTGATTTTTATTTTGTACAATTTTGTGTTTGACAGTCTACCAATAACCCTTTTTTTGTTTCTGAGTTTGTAGGTTGTAATTTTGTGTAATTGTGCTTCTCAGTTACTATTGAATTCTATATTACTATTGAATCTTCAGTTTCCAGGTAGTTTGATTTTGGACTTTTTGGGAGCCGTTATGCATTTTTGCTATTCATTTTATCTTCTAAACTGAACCCAAACAAAACCGACAAAACTGACTATTTTTAAATTTGGTCAGTCAGTTCAATTGGAGGCTCAAATCTGGTTAGTTCGGTCCCATAAATTGGAAAACCGAGCCAGTCGGTTTGGTGCTAATTATACAAACTATACCAACCGAGCCGAACCACTTACATCCCTAATAAATATCATAATGGTTTTCACAATGGGGCTAGCAATTCTACAAAATAGCTAATACTCCAAGCACATCATATTGCACAAACTACAACACAGGCAGGACAACAGAAAATCATCAAAGACAGGATGGAAAGCTAACACGTCAAAACCCCTAAAAATACAGATGCATGCACGCAATAGGCTCAGACTTATCAAACTTAGAAGCATGTGATATGGCTCAAACTTAGAAGCATGCGATATTCCTCATCCAAATGACAGAGAACACAAAAATAGAAAAGGTAAACAAAAAGGAAAAATAGTGAACATACATGACTATTAAGCATCAGCGCCCTCCCTTCCAGCGAAAGGATCATGAGAAGGGCCAGCATCCTGTCCAATGTGGCGCTGCACAAGCCGCTGCAGATCAGCCATAACCTTCTGTTCACGCTTCGCCTTCTCCTCGTAGTTAAACATTGCCAACGCCCGCTTGTCCTCTGCACTATAAACCTGGTTTTCTTTCCTAATACGGATGGCATTCATCCTTTGATGCCTACTACCACTCATTACATACCCAAGACTCTCAAATTTCTGAATCTCCTCGGCTGAAAGACCGACTTCACCTCTACGCGGTATACGCTTTCCTTGTTGAACATACTGAGCAATGGCATCACCTTCACCAGGTCTGAGTGCCCCTCCATAGCTAATATGTCCTTCAGCTCTGGGCAATGGCATTGGTCCAACCACTGGTTCATTCTCCAAGGTAGGTTTCTTTCGCGATTCAATCATCTCTTTGAACATAAGCACTTCACTATTGATCTCGGTTATCTTTGCATCATCAACCTTAGATTTAATTTTGGCATCGACTTCGGAATTAGAATTATCATCTGAATCAGAACTCCCCAAATCGGATTCTCTCTTTTTCTTGCTCCTCTTAGATCGCAAAGAAGAAGAGCGCCTCTGCTTCTTTGATTTCACACGATCATCTGAGGATCGACTGACATCTGATTCCTCACTTTCACTATCATCGCTCTCGCCTTCATTCGAATCGCTATCCTTACTCTTCCTTTTACCACTCCTCTTCCTCTTAATACTACTACTCCTCTGATTTCGCCTGCTTCGTCTACTCCTTGGCTTCTTCCTCCGTCTTCTATCTTCTTCCGAGTCATCACTGGACTCATCCGATTCAATATCGCTGGCTGACTCAGATTTCCTACTTCTACGACTGGACCTCGAATTCCTGCTCTTCCCCTTCTTCCTCGGCGGCGAATCATCTGATTCAGATACCGAAACATCAGATTCTGACTCTGATTCCGTTTCTGACTTCAGATCCGATGAGCCACTCATCGATCTTTCTCTATCGGCTTTAGATTTTGTCCCTCTCTGTTTTTCTTTGTCGCTTGAATCGCTGCTTTCTTTCTCCCCTTCGTACTTCTCTGTAATTTCCTCCGGTTCTTGTTCGTATGATTCTTTCTCGTCTCTAGGAGGGCTAGGCGTGACGTCCCACACATAACTTTTCAACGTGAACGTCTTCCTCAGTTTCTGGCGCTTGACCCTCCGGTAGTCTTCGAAGCTCAGATCTCTCAGCTCTTCGTCCGACTCCACTTCCGGCACCCGCCTGTTCCTGTAATCGCGATCAAGAAAAGGCGCCGCGCGGTTCTCTCGATCTCCATAGCCATGTCTCTTCTCTGGTTTTTGGAGTTCATAACTAGGGCTTCCTCTAGGGTTTGAGTAATCGGGTGAATAGGTTCGACGGCTACGGCGATAATCGGAATTGTGTTCGTATCTTACGTATCCGTTGCCTGGGCTTCGACTGCGGCTGCGCCTGAAAATGGGGCGCTGAGGATACCGGCCGCCAGACGTGTCGGATTCCGGTGAATAGCGACCATTTTCTCTGGACCTGCGACGCCGTTCTTCGGGGATTTCTACGGCGGAGGAGAGTCGTCTGCCCATCGGGGATTCCAAGGATAAAAGCAAGATAAAGAAACTCGTTCAATTTCGTCCCCTAACAAGATCGGTGCGCAAGCAGCGTAACTAAACCCTAACCAGTCGAAAATTGATCTCGAGGTATTTCCCAAAATCTTTTCATCTTTGAATTAGAAAACAAATAAAATAAATAAATTGCATTCCACCGACTTTCGCAATTTTTTATTTATTTATTTCTTTTTTAGCCTCTACCCTCTATTTTATTATTTTAGCATTGAAAATTAAAAAACTTGTTTATCTTGACCAAAAAAATTACAAATATCTTTGTTTATATTTTTTTTTATGTATTTTGCTACCAGTATAAAAGATAAAAGTATTATTCTTATATATTATAAATTAATTATATACATGTTAATAAAATATAATATTATTATTTTTAAACACAAAAAACTAAAAAAAATTGCTAAACGTGTATTTAAAAATCAGAAAAAATGTAATTTATTAACCGACTTATCTTATATTTATATAATTGTTTAACTAAAAAGTCATAAATTTAAAAAGTTTGGAGCTACCAATTCTAGTGATGTATTTTGATATCAGGTAACTAACACAAAAAGAGAACATGAAGGGAAAAAAAGGACACCTGTTAGAGATGTTTTAAAAACTTAGTTTTTATGAGGTATAATTTTTTTTTTTAAAAATAAAAAGAAAAAAATTAGATGATTTGAGATAATTTTTTTGGAATAAATTATACTTAGACCCCTTGCATTCCTATCATATATTACTGTCTACCCGTTTATTATTTGAAATCATACTTCACTCTATAACAAATAACACTGTTAACGGCAAGACTAAAATGACCATAATATCCTTAATAATATTACTACTGCCACCCCTAACATCTTCTCCCAGCCCAGTGAGTTCTGTAACGACAGCGAGTTCGGAATAACCTCAAAATCATCACGTTTGATTAATTAGAATTGCCTTGCATACACATATACATACACGCACCACTAATCTCGCCAACTAATCATCCTCTTCAAATTTTCCAAATTGTTTGCCCCACTGCATATACATACGCACGCATACACACATGCATCTGATTAGGAATTTTTGTAAATTGGATTCGATTTGCTGAATATCAAAAAGCTAATGTCTAACTGGAATTTCGTTTGGAGCTTGAAGCTCTTGCAAATTTTCTATGGGATGTCCAACAGAGATTTCGTTTTCATCATCACCCTCGTATCTATCTGATCTAGTTCTGTACCGCTTTCTCCACCGCCAATTCCTTATGGGGTACGTTGGCGTACCACACCAGATCCCTGCTCGCAGGCCACTTGAACGAGTTTTTGTAGTTGTGCGGCACCGGAACATGGCTCTTCAGCAAGTCGCATTTCACCGGACAATGCCGCTCTCTGTAAATCAACATGTCTCTGTTCGACTTCAACGATCTCATCGCGTTCTCGCACAGCATGTACTCGTTGTACTTCACGTCGCATGGAGGATAGGTCTTGACGTCGACATCAGAAATCATTACGGCACCGCCGTTGTTCGCTTCTGTTGTTTTCATCTTCGCCATTTTCATCGTTTGAAGCTTCCAATTTCTGTTGTGATGTAGGATTAGGGTGATTCTAAATCCACACAGACACAGAAACACACAGTTTGAGTTTAATTACGGAGAGGGTTGTGGGTTTGTAGTGAATTTGATAGGGGGAGATGAGGGAGGAAGGTGAGGGAGACGGCGGCGATGGGAGTTGAGCTCCAAATTTGTGGTTTTTCTAGAGTCGCCAGTGATGGCTTTGGAATTGTTGGCACCCAAACAGAAACGAGCACCATCGTCGACGGTAACCACACATACAAAAAAGGGCGGTGAAGAGGGGAGTTAGTGGAAAGAAGAGGAGGGGAGAGAAAACAAAGGATAAAATTGTCACTTTTAGATAATTTATTCATGGTATCATTTATTTTCGTTAAGTCAACAAATGGTTGGTTAACAGAGGGGGGAAAATATTACTCATTTTTATAAAGTATGGGAGTACAGTGTGATTTATAAAAATAGAGGGGGTCTAAATGTAATTTACCTTTTTTTAGTACTTTTTTATTTTTTTATTTTTTATTAAAATGTCTAGAATTCATTTACTTTTAACTTTTAAGTTATAGTGTTTAGGATATTGACACAATTTTTTTTATTTTTGTAAAAAGAGCTAACTTTTTAAAGTAAAAGTATTATAATAATTTTATTTGAAAAAAATTAGAGCTTTTGAGATATATATTTGTTTTTTTTAAGAAAAAATTTTTAAAAAAAGTTAGTTAACTTTTTTTTGAAACCAAACAGGACAACTTAAAAGTTGATTTTTTTTTTTTTTTTTTGTAAAAAACTAGCTTAAAAGCTAGCTATCCCAAACTGGCACAAAGGATATTAAATTTATTTGTTTTAGTTTAAGGCCTCGTTTAGTAACCTAGCTTTAGGCTTTTTATTTAAAATTATTTTAAATCAAATAAGTAAAAAAATTAATTTGGTAAATCGTATAAGTGATTTTAAGCAAAAAAATTGACTTAAAATGGCTTTAAGCCAAAAGATAAAAGGCTTGGTTTAAAGTTGTTATAATTTTTAAATTTTGTTTTTATACTATTTTATATTAAATATAGATCTTGTTTGATAGGTTTTGATGAGTAAATTTTAAAAATATAATTTTTATAAAAAATTGTATGTGTATAATAAAAATTATGATATTTTAAAAATAAAAAATATAAAAATAAATAAAAAGGCTAAAAAGTTAAAAGCCTTTGCATTTTCAAATAATACTTTTTGTCTTTTTTAACTTTAAATGAAAAACAAATACTCAGCTTAAAGCCAATTTAAAGTCAATTTCCAAACGAGACCTAAATGAAGAATTAGATTACATAATTTTGCGGAATTAATTATATTTTATTTTTTTTTGTAATACAACAATAGTAAAGGGATTATGTTTCATTAGATAATTAATTTTATAAAATATGAGAAATGTAATACTTAATTAAGATAACATGATATTAATAACCATCTTATTATTAGTCTTATGAAACTACTTGACATATAAAATTATATATATATTTATTATAAATTTGATCAATCAAATAAAACCTAAATCTCAAAGTCTTGACTTTTAAAAGGTTTAGTATTTTTTCGGAAGGTAGGGGGGAGTTAAATGGTTTGGGATAAATTGTTTAAGGTAGGTATTTTGTTTTTTATTTTTTTGTTAAAATGTTTAAAATATTTTTATTTTTTACTTTTAAATTATAGTGTTTGAGATATTGGTAGAGTTATTTTGTTTTAACGAGTACAATTGACATTTTAAAATTGGTTATATTATATATGTAGTAATTTTACTCGGAAAAAAATTAAAATATTTAGGATATGTATAGGCTGTATTTTTTTTTTGAAAAAATAAGTAAAAATTAAAAGGCCAATTGGCTTTTTAGAGATACAACTAGAGGTGTAAAAATGGCATGGGACTCGTGGGCGGCCTGAGGCCCACTTGAAATTCGTTAATGTGTGGGCCAGGTCAGATATGCTAAAAACATGAGCTCGCATATATGTTTTTTGGGCCCTCGTCTGCCCTAACTCGTGGGCCGGCCTGGCCCGAGGCACACCCATTTTGATCCAAGCTCGAGGCCTGCCCGTGTGATCCGTCCATTTTGTAAAACTTAAAATATAATATTTATGTAATTTGATACTTTTAAATTTTGAATAATAAAAATAATGTTGTATTTAATTACTTAAAGTGTTTACTTATTGTGT
>JAOTRH010000010.1:9401048-9424218 GCA_034768845.1 Heliamphora exappendiculata | reverse complement strand
ACATTTTAAAAAGAATATATTTAACAAATACGTTTTTATGTCATTCTTTTATTACTTTTGAATACAATCGCTTTTATAAAACATATTTTTACGTAATTTATAAGTAAGAAATTAGAAAATATTATTTAATTAATTTGATTTAAAATAATATATTTTATTTTACGAACCCGGTGTTCATTCCATTCCCCGCCCTCTGCAACGTCTCGCGTAGGACGCCATTGCCATTCCTTTGATTTCACGACGCACACATACAGCTATCACCCGCTTATACAAGAGTGTAATGATACAGGTTTCTTCACCGTTGTGGTAAGAATTATTGCCCGATTGTTGTTCTCATCTTGTTATATTCTTTTGTACGATCTTTCTTTTTCGGTTTAATTTTGTGTTCTCGTAATGCTGCTTTATTTTTATTGGATTTTCAGCGATTTCTAAACTCGTCAGGTCGAGTCTTTGGTTTTGATTACATGATCATCTCTGTGGGAATTGTCTGCGATTGTCTTTGAACCTAACGGTGGGTTTTCAAATTAGGGTTTTGTGAACTCTTGGATGAGATGAGGGAGGGGTTGAGATCTAGTTCTATGGTTGCGAAGCTAGAGAATGATAAAGGGACGGAGAAAGATAATGTCGATTCAGGTCCAAAGAAGGGTGATGTAACCACAGTGAAGAGTGACGAGGGAAAGAAAAGGACAGATTTGGTTTCAGCTGATTTGGATTTTTTTAAAGATTCATTGGTTTCTTTGTCAGACAGAAAAATTGAGGGTGGATCTGAACATGTGGAGTGCGGAGAAGATGTTGATATCAATGCCGATGCTAGTGCTGATACAGAGAGAGTTAGAATTGGGAGAGGACGGCGGGGGAGGAAAAGGAGAGGGGTGGAGAGTTCTTATAATGAGATAGATGAAGTTGATTCAGGTTTAAAGAAGGGTAAGGAAACCGCCAGCACTATCGATAAAGAGAATCAAGGACGGTTTCCAATTTTGACTGCCTCGAAGTTTTCTTCCCTCGAGAGAAAAATGGAAGGCCAGAAAAATGGGTCTGACAACTCTGAACAGCTGGAATGCAATGAAGAGGCTAATGTTAATACCCATGATGAAAGCCATACAGGTCGGGCTAAAAGTGGGAGAGGACGGAGGGGGAGGAAGAGAAGAATGGTGGAGAGTTCTGTGTATGACGGGGAAGATGCTGCACAGAAAAGGAAGGTCAAGGAGGCATTTTTGGATGGTAAGACTGAGTTTGTTGGTCGGATCTTGAGGTCAAGGACAATGGAGTTGGGTAATGGTGACAAGGCAGTTGATGGTGGACTTACTCGAGGTGTTGCAGGTGCAAATAGGAAAAAGGACAGTGATGCTTCAAACAAAAGAATCATTGAAATGGAAAAAAATGGAGGTGCTCCATTAATTCGGGGAAAGAAAAAAGAAAAAGGACGTCGAGGGAGACCCCCTAAGGTGCCTGGGAAATGTGGGCCATCATTAAAGGTGATTGGCTGTGAGAAAAAAGTCACTAGGGGTTCTAAACTTGTAAACAAGGGAAAGGACTGCAGGCTTACCAGCTATTCACGTCAGTCAGGTGAGAAAATTGTTGTAAAACAGTTTAAGCGCTACAAACACAAGGAAGGGAGACAAAAGGGAATTCACAGACGTGTAGAAATGCAGTTACTGAAAGAGCGAATAGTGGCTATGCTTAAGAGTGCTGGCTGGGCAATTGAATATCGGCCCAGGCTTAGCAAAGAGTACAGTGATGCCGTGTATGTAAGTCCCCAAGGAAAGGGTTGCCGTTCAGTCACCATGGCATACAGAGTTATCAAACAAGAAGTTGAAGAGGGCAATGCTGATAGTAGGGCCATATCTGCATTCACTTCAATACCAGAGGAGGAATTGAGCAAACTATATAGGGTAAGGAAGAAGAATGTGATATTAATGGATGGTGCAAATAAGACAAATGATGAAGCCACACAAAAGAAGCCATTGAAAAGGAAGCATTCTACAGAGAAAACAGGTCGCTTAAGGCACAAGCACAAAAAAAAACAGGGTCCATGTGGCAAGTCACCAAACAGAAGTATAAAACATATATCATCGAAGAATGAACTAGATGGTTCAACTAATACATTTGAGAGGGGAATGCATAGATCAAATCGGGGTAGACATAACAGCAGGAGATGTGCTTTGTTGGTTCGGGAATCAAAGAAGGGGTTGAATCCAGATACTGAAGTTTTTGCACTATGTGGTGGGAAACGCAGTCTTCTCTCATGGATGATTGACTTGGGAACTGTTCCAGTCAATCAGAAGGTCCAATTTATGAACCGTGGAAGGACTCACGTATTACTTGAGGGAAGGATAACCAGATATGGCATTCTTTGTGACTGTTGCAACAAAACCCTTAGTGTTTCAGAATTTGAGTACCATGCTGGAAGCAAACTCAGTCAGCCATTTCAAAATATATATTTAGAGTCTGGAAGTTCCCTTCTGCAGTGCCTACTAGATTCATGGAGTAGCCATGAGGGGTCTGAATGCATTGGATTTCACACTATTGATGTTGATGGTGATGATCCAAATGATGATACATGCAACGTGTGCGGAGATGGTGGGGACTTGATCTGTTGTGATGGTTGTCCATCAACATTCCATCAAAATTGCTTAAATATCCAAGTATGATTACATTGCCTCGTTTTATATAGCTTTATTGATGATTTAATATATGCATTTAAGCATTTGATGTGCCTTAATGATTCTTCTTATATGGAATTGCTAAGGTTGTATTCCTGTACCTTGTTGTTTATTAGCACCCTTAGGGCTTGTTTATTTCAAGTGACACAATTAAATAGTTGGGCCTTTCTGTCCAGTCTGTGCCTGCAAGTGTTCTTTAATTGCAATGGTTCAATCATAGGAAGGAACCCTGGAGCATTGCCTCCCAAGGATTTGAAAACATCATCAATAATGTTAATTACCAGTACGTACCTTCAGTTAAAGAGTTCTGTTTACCAAAAAATAGTCCCTCTTTGCCCTCCAAAAATTTTATATCCCCTCAAATTTTTTTTATCCCCCAATCCTCATTATGTAATTGAAGCTTTAATAAAGAGATATCTCCAGGTGTTGTCACCAATAACCTTTCCCGACAGAACACTTGAGAGTTGAGCCCTGGTACATTTTCGGTGCCATGGAGCTAGATTAGTGAGCTATTACGCTTTCTTCAAAGGACGGTTGCTTCCAAGTCCGCCTCGGCTTATCATATGCAGTGTTCGGGGTTCCAAACTCAATGAGGGCAACTCAACACGAGGGCTGCACTTGTTGTGAGACTTAACCCAATACATTTGTCCACTAAAACTTGTGGTGCCTGCTCAAGGCACCCTAAACACATTGAGTAAATCTGTTTTATGCCACATATTTATTTGGACGTCGTTTAACTATGTGATGCCTAAGAGGGAATAGAAGATTCAATCTTAAAGAAAATGTGTAAATGTGGCTAGGGTGAAGTTAAATGGAACCTGAATGTTGCAGTGACCTTCTCTTAGCCAGAATATCAGCACACTTTACCCTCTCACCATAAGTGAAAAGTCTCTGACATGTAAAATCCTGTTGTGGGTTGAAGACACTGGCAGTATGGATTGGATTGAGAGTTTGCAGATTGTTTTTCTTTAATCTGTGCAAGTATTGACTATTTTGTAGTTGTGCTGGTACCTTTATATTTCATGTTATTATGAGTGTCAATGTTTTAGTATCACCTTTTTGTGTGTGTGTGAGTGTTTTACCTTTACTAATGGCACAATAACTTGAATGTTACTTCCTTTGTACTTTCTTATGTGAATGTTTTGTCTCTCTCTCCCCCCCTCCCCCCAAAAAAAAAAAAAAACAAAAAAAAGAAAAAGAAAACTCCACTCACCACCAAGTCTAATTCCTCGTGTTTAAATAAGGTAGCTACGTTTTCTTGGGTCAAGTGTAAAGTGGGAATTTTCTATCTGCTTGCTACCAAGAACCCTAGCATTGTCAATTCCTGCTTGTCCTATGCATATATTAATATGCACGTTTATCATATGCACATGTATAATAGTCAATGGTTAGAATCTTATCGGTAACCCGCATAGTCCTTTAAATGATATGCTATTTTAACCTTGTTAAGTAAGAAATACTAAAAAAAAATATTAAAATAGTCTATGGATATGAGATTTTGAATCCAACTCTTCAGGTACCATGTGACTTTGATGTATATCTGTTTGGCCAAAAGCAGGATGCATGGGAGAAAAGGAAGACTAGCATAAGTTGTTATTGACCTGGTCTTGCATGTTCGTGTGTCCATGCCTCCATAGACCTTATCTAGGTTCTGTCCAGTTCTATCTTACGTATAAGGCTAGATGGGTTACTAACATCTGCACTATGGATGTATAGATACCCTAATGCTGTTTGTGACATATAAATGCGTATAACCATGTGTATACAAATCAATTTATTCATTTAAACTTATGTTTGGAAATGCTTGTTGGGTTTCTGCCATAGAAATGTTCTAACAATCTCTAACCATGTTGGGAATCTCTCTTTTGCTGTGCAATTAATATATCTCATTTCAATTAGAATATGTAGAAATATGTTGTTAAAGACAATTTTTTTAATCATCAGTGGGGTCAATCATTCCTTCCTTTGCATTGCAGAAGTTCCCTTCTGGTGACTGGCACTGTGTGTATTGCTGCTGCAAGTTTTGTGGGATGGTGGGTGGGAGTTCGCGTCAGAGGGATCAGGATAGTGATATACCTGGTTCTGCATTGCTCACATGCTGTTTGTGTGAGGAAAAATGTATTTACTTATCGTCGTGCTGCAAACTTTTCTTGGGTTATGCTCAGCTCTGTACCTTAGTAAAAGATATGAGAAGTTTGGCTTAGACAACAGTAACACTTGCCTTTTTGTAGATCACCAACTCTGTGTTCAGGGAGAGGATGCTGTACATGTTGATTTGAAGTGTTCATCTTTTTGTGGGAAGAAATGTCAAGAGGTTAAATACATAATTTGCATTAAATTTATGAGTGGTTTTAGTTGTTGAATTGTGGAGCTCTTCCCCAAATCTGTTCTCTAATGCTTCAGCCTGCACTGAATAGAATACTAGTTGTGCTTATTATTCTTTTCCTGATGTTCACGTTAGCTAGAAATCTTGACAGCATGTTGCTACTGTGTATTAAGGTTTGGTTTGACAGTAACACAACTAGTTAGATGAATTTACCATGTTTTATTATCCTGTATGAGCCGATTTACTTTGTTATGAATATGAGAACTTGAGGTTTTCTATTGGGCGTAGAAGGTGTAGGAACGTTGTCTATTCTTTGGTCTGAAATTCCATAATAGTTGCGCGCCACGGGATAGCCTACAAAATGGTTGAAATACGAAGGGTTACCAACAGTGAGTGATTATTGAAGAGGTGGCATTATATTAATTTATTTTTGTCAGCAAAAGTGGCCTTACTTATTTCCCAAACTACTTATTAATTTTTTTCCCACTTATATTAGTAAACAGGGGTAAATTCTTTGAAGTGAAGCTATGTTTTCCTCGTTTTTCCATTTGGAACTATTAATTGAAGGCTCTTATTGATGCAGTTAGTTGGGTTAATCCAGTTTGTTTGCAAGTGAATCCAAATTGATAATTGATCCATGAAGAAGAGATTACTAAATAAGTATTGCATGATGCATAACATAGAAAAATTGGATTGTAGTGATGCAGGACACTTTGCAGGGTGCTCTGCTACAGCTTACAGAAGTTCTGGAAAAATTATATCATTGATCTCCTCCAAGTAAAGCATTACATTACTTTATATGGACTTGGAAACTTCCTGATCAATGCTAAGATTTCTAAAACCAAAATAAAGAAACTTGTCAAACTACCAAATCTTTTGACTTCTAAACCTTAGCTATTAACAAATAAGATCCATAGACATAATAAGACTAATAACAAAACCTAAGGATCTTCAAAACAACATATTCCTGCAACCCATTACAGCAGTTGCTGAAATTACAAAAATACCCCTGATTGCTGAAAATATTATAAACCTAGATAAAACTGAACCAAAGCATAAATGAAATAAAAAAACTCAGTACTTAATTATTCTAGATCCCAGGTGGACTGGCCATCATCCAACACATGCCAAATCATTGCTGGAGTCTTGGACAAATTTTTGCTACACCTTTTGTAGCCACTTATCTCCATCATGTAGTTAGAGTTATTGCTGCACTTTTGAAACATTAAACATGCTTCTAGAGCTGAAATAGAGTTAATGGTGACCAATGGTTCTGGCACTCTATAACGACTGCCTCATTGATGGGGATCAGTGCGTATTTTGTCATGGGCCAATTTAAAAGCATAAAATTGGTTATTGTTGTTTTTTCTCCCTTCTTTTAGTTACCCATTTCCCAATAGTTGGATTTTTGCTTTATGGGTTGAGTTTGTATCTCTTGATGTTTTTCTGTGTGGTTTTCTGTGCACTGGTTATTGAATCGATATGCTTGTTCAACAGGTCTCCGAGCAACTACAGGTGCATCTCGGGGTTAAACATCAACTGAAAGAAGGATTTTCTTGGACTTTTATTCAGCGGTCTGATGTTAGCCAATATAAATCTCTTAGTAGTGTTTCTCAAGAAGTTGAATGCAATTCCAAGTTAGCTGTTGCATTGTCTATTATGGATGAGTGTTTCTTGCCAATTGTTGACCCGAGAAGTGGGATCAATATGATACGTAATGTTGTCTATAGCTGTGGGTGAGCACTCGTGAACTATGTTTTGCTGGAAGCCCTGTTTATGTGGTGGATTACTGATTAAACTTGTGTAGTGGGGATTTATGCTGCAGTGTCAAGTAATTGCATTGAAAAGAATTCAGATAAACATGCCATAATTTTTTACTTGGATTTATTGTTTGGTGTTCTAGGTTTATCTGATTACAAGCTTTGAATTGATTAATGAGCTTGTTTGGTATTGGCTAAAAAATTGATTTTTTAAAAACAAGAAATGTAGTTGCTTTTGTGCCCTGAAACTTACTTCAAATGGAAGGAATAGCCTAACTCAATAGTAGTATAGTTTCAAGTGAAATGAAAATAAAAAATAAAAAAGTGAAGGTTAATTGCGCAGCGCTCTGGTATGCTTGTAGGCATATTGTAGTATTTGTCCTCAGCCCATTTCCTGTTATGCTTCCTGTGTATGCAAGTTTCTGAAGAGGTCTCTTCAAAGTTCATTCTTCTTAAACTTTGCATATGGATCTGCATACTTTCCTAGGTTTTGCTCTTTCAACTAATCCCGTTTACAACCTGAAAAAGAAAAAAATGGTGATGTCTCTCCTGCGAAATGAGCACTGTTGCTTGAATGCACTTTTTTTTGATCTGCCTGACTCATAGTAGCACATATTTAAATAAAAATTTGGCAAGTAATTTTTTTCTCTATTTTTCTTAGCAGGGGTTTTTTGTGTGAAATTTCCCACTTTAGTGTCGTGTGTAATTAAGATGTTAACGTACTAACTGAAATGGGCGCATCTTTTGACATAGTTGAAAGTATTTAACTTGTGCCATCTATGTGAAGATTTTTGCCATGTTTTATGAACTGTTTCTAGAGTTCTGAATTCAGTTGTGGTATCTGGTACTAATCAATTTTGCTTGACTATTATTCTATGCTTTTCTTATTGAACTCTTATCATAAGCAAGTCTTCTATCTATAGACATAGTTATTATTAGGATGAATCAATCATGCCAACTTCTTGATGTGCTTATAATAGAGCTTGCATTTCATGTTGACTCTTGTGCAAGAGAAGCTTTATGTTCGATCATATGCAAATTGTGTGGCTTCTGCTGCTTTGGGTTTTTTTCTTTTTCATTTTTGGACGTGGCTTGTCATGACTTGGTGTTCTGTATGATTTTAAAGTTTTATGTTATCTTGTATTTATATTTGTTCAGCGATCTCTGTGTTTTTCTTTTGTAGTTATGAACTATTTTGCATCCTTATCATTGTGTTTATTTTATAAACACTAATGAAATTCTTGTTTCTTTCTGAAAAAATTATTCCCAGGTCAAATTTCAGTCGGCTGAACTATAGTGGGTTTTTCACGGCTATTCTTGAGAGAGATGATGAAATTATCTCGGTGGCATCCATAAGGTTTTTCTTACATGCATTGCCATCAGTTGTCTAGCCATTATATTATCAATGCATAGTAACTACTCAAACATTGCATAGATGCGATGATAAGAAATCATCGACTTTGATTTCTATAGTTTATGAACTAATGAACCTACAAGGTAAAATTAAGTGAGTTTATATTTGCATAGCCACCGGCATAGAGCTAAGGTTTAATCATTGTCTATATATATTTCCCATGCCTTAACATTCAGTGGCATAGTCCTAAAATTTTTCATCAGTATGGTCCACTTAATTACTGTTGTATGATGAATTCTATTCTTGGTGCTGCGATGTCCTTGCTTGCTATCAAAACTTGAATATACAACTGGGAAATTCTGATTCAGAAAATGGTAAGAGTAACCCATTTTTCCATTGACGAATCTAAGAATATGAAAGGGGTTTGGATGTCATCGAAGCTGCACTTTCCACAAGGTAAAATTGTTTGGAGTTGGCATTCTGTTGTTTTTGTGATGAGGAAATCATCTCTCATTATCAGAGAGTGGATTTTCAAATTTGTGCAAGTGTTTTGAATAGTTATTTTTCTTATTTACTTCTCCATGGCTGGGGGTTTTCTTCTAATTTAGATTTTTATTGCTTTAATATAAATACTTAGTGGTGAAAGGAACAGATCAAGAAAGCCTTAACCTATTTCATTACTTTTCTTCTTGCCTCTTCTTTTTAACCTTAATTCTCCAAACTTTGCATCTCAACTTGGTATCGGAGCATTCAATCTTGTACTAAAACTAAACCGGAGATCGTTGGGATCATTAGAAGTGCTGACATGAGCACATTGACCTTGACATAATGCCGATGTCAACATCTATACGAACAAAGAAGTTAGCTGAGTATACCCTTCTTGATCGCCTCTCTTTGCTGATCATCGTGGTGATTTGTACAAAACTTTTGAGGTCCATTTGATTTGGTTTATGAATTTTTGAACGTTTTTTGGAATATTGGCCCTTTTTGTTTCAATTTGCAATTTCGGTTGTCACTGGTTGATTTTCTTGCTTTAGATCCATTTTATATGCTCTGAAATCAAGTCCCAAGGCTATTAATCCCTTCGATTTGGTTGATTGTAGCATCCTATATTGTTTTTTGCTAATCGACGACTTCGGAACCCTAGCTCTGGCTGTTGCGTGTTCGAACTACACGAGTTATTTGTGTATGCTTCAGTTTGCTCTATGATCTGTGTTTTAGCTTGGCTTCACTCATTCATCTTTGATCCAGAAGCTTGATTTGATTTGTCGTTGCTGTTTTTGCGACTGGTTGTTGGTTTTCGGCCTCTAGTTTTTGCGTCTGTCTGCTGTTTGATTCACAGTTGCTTTATTTGCTGTTGATTTTCATCTAGCTTGGGTTGTTGGTTTGCTGGTTGTTGGCTCTTTGACTGGTTATGGCAGAAGGTAAGTTTCCTTGCTTGGGGATTGATGATATGGCCAAATCTATTACATCCATAAAATCGAATGGCTTGAATTACTTAGCTTGGGTGGATGCTGTGAATTTTTTTTCTAGCGTGGAAAGCACAAATTAAAGTACGTAAATGATGCCTCTTTGCTTAAATTCGATCCAAAATATGAAGATTGGATGTGTGAAGGTTCGATTGTTATAGGTTGGTTCTGGCATAGCATGGAACCTATTGTTGCTGCGATCGTTTAATTTGTGACACCTCTAAGAAGATTTGGGATTCCATTGCTGACTCATTCTCACATCAGAGTAGTTTTTCTCATGATTTTGAGGCCTATGAGAAAATCTCTACCACGAAACAGTTTAGGAAACCATTGTCTGAGTAATACACTACTCTGGATAATTTTTTGGGCTAGTTGTTGTAGTTACAACACCTTACTATTGAGCTCGCACAACAGTAGAGCTACTGAGAGGATTTTATGATTGTTTCTTTGTTGTCAGGTTTGGGCTTTAAATTACATGGATTCAAAGGTCAGATTCTTGCCATTGAAACCTTACCTATTGCAGCTAATGCCTATTTTCAACTTTTGTGCTCCAATGACTGTAGCTAATGCCTATTCTCATTGCGCTCCTCATTTGGACAAGCATCCACTTGGGCTCGCTTTGCTTCTTCTTCTTCGGAGTCTTTGGCTTTAGTTTTCACTGATGGTCGTAGTGGCTCCCGCTGTGGTCATGGTGGTTGTGGTGCTCGTGGTAGCACTCATAATGGTGGTCGAACAGGTGGCTGCGATGACCAGAAGTGTGATTATTGTGGGGTTACTAATCATACCAAACTCTATTGTTGGAAAAAGTATAGGAAACCTAGTTCTAATCATCAGATCACTGATGCTCCTTCTCAGCTCTAGTCTCTGGCATTTTCAGCTCCTTCTGGTCAAGCCACCTCTAGTTCCAAGTCTCATGGTTCACTCACCGCTCAACTTTGCGATCTTGTTCGTGCATTGTGTATTGCTTATCCTTTGTCTAGTTTTATTGCTACTTTACTTGATTCAGGTACTACTACCAGTGCCGCTTTTTCGCCTTCTTCTTGGATTATAAATTCCGGAGGTAGTTCTTATATGTCTGATAATTTCTCATTTTTTTTGGTTTTTCTCTTATTCAACATAATATTATTTTAACTGATGGCTTTTCTTGCCCCACGATAATTAGATCACCTGAACGAGAAATAAATGAATTCTCGATTACAGTAGGATTACATCAAGGATCGGCTTTGAGTCTTTGTCTCTCTGCCTTGATTATGGATGAACAGACAAGACATATAGGATGATGTTTTATGGTGTATGCTATTTGCTGATAATATTGTCTTAGTAGAAGAGACTAGGATTGGAGTTAATGTTAAATTAAAAATGTAGAGAAAAATTTTAGAGCCAAAAGAATTTCGTGTAAGTAAGAACAAAATCCAATATATTGAATATAATTTTAGTAGTAATAGAAGTACTAATAGTGAAAAAGAAAAAGAGATTGCCTTAATTATGGACTTACTAGACATATTTAGGATAATGTTCTATTGTGTATGTTATTTGCTGATAATATTGTCTTAGTGAAAGAGACTGGAATTGGAGTTAACGTTAAATTAGAAATGTGAAAAAAAGTTTTGGAGTCCAAAGGATCTCGTGTAAAAACAAAACCGAATATATTGAATATAATTTTAGTAGTAATAGAAGTACTAATAGTGAAAAAGTAAAAATTCGAAACCAAAAAATACCTTAGAGTAAATGTTTTCGTTATGTAGATTTGATATTAACAAAGATGGAGATGTTGCAAATGATATAAATAGAATTAAAGCTAGTTGGCTCAAGTGGAGGGGTGTTTCCGACATTCTATGTGATCGATAAATACCTACAAGTCTACCAGATTAAAAAGAAAATCTTATAGGACAACTATTAGATCAGCAATTCTATATGGGACAAAATTCTGGGTTGCTAAGAAAGATCACATAAATAAGATGATTGCTGCTGAAATGAGAATGCCAAGGTAGATAAGTGCTAAGATTTAAAAAGATGAAATTAGGAATGAAACGAATCATGTAATGGTAAGGGTCGTACAAATTAACATGGGATGCTATATTAAGAAAAAATATGAATTTATTGAAACCAACTGAAGATATAGCTCTTAACAGAGTAAAATGCCGTAAAAAGATTCATGTAACTGACCCCAGTTGATTGGGACTAAGGCTTAGTTTGGTTTAGTTGGTTTGGTTTCGTTTGGCTCTTCTTGCCCTGTCAGTGGAAAATGGGTTCTTCATCCCAATCAATCTCTTGTTTCACCCTTTAGTCTCTATATTCTAGATTTTCTCTTGAATTTTCTTTATGTTAGTCAATTGACTAAAGTTTTAAAATGCTCTATAATCTTTTCTCCTTCTTATTGTATTTTTTAGGATCTGCAGACTAAGAAGATGATTTGTTCGGGACATGAGAAGGATGGTCTTTACTTTTTGGATGTTGATCGAGAGTCTTCCTACACATCCTTTACTTTGAATGCTTCTGTTCCTCCTCTTCAGTGGCATTTTCGGTTGGGTCACCCATTTTTGGGCAAACTGAAGTTATCTATTCCTACGCGGGGTTTTTTGTCTAGTTTAGAGTGTGAAGTTTGTCAGTTAGGCATATCTAGTTTTTCACGAGCGAACTAAGTATATCGAGGTTGATTGGTATTTTATATGTGATTTGTTATTATGAAAGCAAATTGCTACTCTGTATGTTCGCTCAAAAGATCAATTGGACGATATTTTCGCCAGAACCTTTACCTCGTTCCTTCTTTCAGCAGTTATCTTTCAAGCTGGGTATGTTTGATCTCTATACTACAGCTCAAGTGGGAGTGCTAGAGTAGTTTTTTTCTTATTTACTTTTTTGGTTTTATGTCCGGAGGAACTTCATATAATATGAACTTTTATTACTTTAATATAAATACTTAGAAGTGAAAGGGAGAGCCAAGAACCCTAAACCTTATTCAATAACTTTTCTTCTTGTCTCTTTTTCTCTTTAACCTTAATTCTCCAAATTTTGCATCTCAACTTCATTCAAGTGCTGATTTTTGATATTTTTCTCTATCCTAATAATTCGTCATCTTTGTACTGAGATAAAGTTGCTCTTGTTATGGGAAATGACCCATGATAATGATCAAGTTTGGTTTTAATTTCAGGTAATTGTCTGTTGAATACATATATATATTTTTCATAAGCAGAAGATATAAGGAACAAAACTTTTCCAAACTTTCAATTCTTATTCATTCTACAGAACCCTAATTCGTTCACCCCTCTAAGAAGCCATTTTAGGCATTACAAAACCTTAATAACGAGTATTTACCAAATAAACTGCCCCTCCTAGTATGGTAAACGCGTCCACCACTAAAACCCCAAAATCTAAAATAAGAAAATACAATCCATGTAATGGGTCCACTAACATATTGATTTGAATATTGGCTTGATTTGCTTTATAGTCTGAACCATAAGTGGTCAAGAAAACTAAATTTTACATTAGATCAAAAAGACATAGCATGTGTTTGTTTTTTATTTTTATTTTCAAAATAATTGTGCCCTTTTATATTTTGAGTCAATGGAATACAATGTTGAAAAGACTTTACATGGAAGGTTAAAATTATACAATGGAGTTCAACAATAAATTGGGGTTTGAATTGGCAACCTAAAATAATTGGGCGATGACACAATATTGCTGCCTTAATAGCGTTCAACATGCATGTGCATGATGTGGAAATAGTAATGTATTCTTACATACCAAAAGAGTATGTAATCCGCTAAGTGGCTAATGTATCCCCCCTCCCCAGACATGAAGTATTTCAAATGCCTTGAAAAATAAATTTGAAAAAATGACTTAATGTTGCTTTATACGAGAAGTGTCATGAAGCCTGAGGCGACTATAGTTCAATTTCCCCCCATTACTTGTGACAGCTGATGGTTGCAAGTATTTATTACTTTTTATTTTTATGGGTGCACCAAAAAAAAAGGCGGGGGTGGGGAAGGTTGTTGGTCAAATCTTCTAAAATTGGCCCACCTTAATTCTTGAATTCTTCTTGCACACTTAAGCATCTGATATTAGCATATTTTATCATATAACACAATCTATCTTACTTGTAATCCTCTCCATTTGTAAAGCACTCATGTCTAACACTTGAACTTGGGTTAAGGTTTGAGATATGTGTCCATCATGTTTAGTTGGATATGCACCCAACAATTATATTGAAGTAGTAGAGTTTCTTATGAAACCATGGAAAAGACTCCAATTCTATGTATAAAAGGATCTATATTTGTATAAACCAACCATTGTATTCATAAAGAAAAAAATATTCAGGAATTATGACATGATTCGACACTAAGATACACATACTTGCTTCCGACTCTTGTACATGTTTTCTTATGACATAACTTCCATAAGCTATATTTGATAACTAAATTAGGGGCTGAATTAGCTTTTGAACATGATATAAACTCCATAGGGCCCACCTGTGGCGCGCCCACATGTTGGGGGGACTAGCAATACCCCCATGGTATTGTTAATCTAATCCTTTGGATTAGTTCTCAGATCTAATCCAAAGGTCCAAATTTAGCCTACTTTTTTACCCATTGATATCTCCTACCCCAATGAAACATAGTTCAAATATTGTCAAGCATAGTTGTCAAATCGTGAATTGGATTGTGAATCGAACAGAGAATCATAAGATCCGGTATAAACTATAATATGATGTTAAACACTTCATATGTATAAAATAAAATGAATAAAGTTAATATTGATACAAATTATATAATAAGAACATGATTGTATATTCTAATTGAAAAAATATTTACCTTAAACACAACAGACTTTGGCTCAAATCTAACTTACTATAAGATTTTTTAAAATCTATGAAGTGTGGGTACTTAAAAAATATTTTCGTATAGTACGGATATGGCTTTGGTGCATAAAAATACGTACCGAGTATGCCGAAAAGTGGTGGGTACTTCCCAATTGTTGGGTACGATACTGGTGCATTTTGAGTACGTCATTGGAACATTTTGGGTATGGGAATGGGTATGTTAAGACTTATACAAACCTTTTGAAAATTAAAAGAGTATTAGAGTAAATAATTGTTGTCTCTTTTGATATAAGAACAAATTTGAGGATTAAAGCATAATTAGATTCTTTAATTTAATAATAATGCTAAAAATTTAAATTTCAATAAGAAAATACATCTTTTGATACTTTTTCTTAGAATTTGCGAATGTAAAAAACAAATTTCAACCAATACGATTGCTATAGCAATCGTCATTCATCCCAATAGTTATCGCTATTTGCCGTCCAGTGCCAAAGAAACAACGTTAGGACAATGATACTAATATGATCTAGAATCTGTCTTCCTCTTATAAGCTAAAAGTAATTTTGTATTTGGCATATATATAAAATTTATTGTTAAAATGTACAAAAATAACTAAATTTATCGTCGTACCCTATGCGTACTAGTATTCTATTTTTTAGATTCTATCGCACTGACGTACTCATATCGTACCGTGCACTTACTGTGTATCTCCACCTGTGCTTTATAGCTTAAAAATCGTGGCATATTCTATTTTGAAATTCATAAAATGAATTAAAAAATCTCATAGAGAATAAATAACAAATGAGAGGTGAATACTCTTCATATTAAATATAATATACTTTCAAACATGTCTTGTGTGCTTATTGCTAATAAAGATTTAGAAAATGTATTGTGTAACCACTTAGTCTAATTAATTGAACTCATATCATATTAACTTATGATTGTTTCACCAAAATAACAATAAAAAATTATTAAAAGTGTTATTATCATTTTCTCAATCCTTAAAAGGTGCATTTTAATATTTTTTATATAAGTCTTATTATAATCTCTAATCACTAAACGTGCAACAAATTATGCATGTTTGTATCTTTTTTTATATATAATAAACAAACCCAATGGTATTATAGTATTTTCATAAAAAAAAAGTGGTAAATTAAAATTCAAGATTTGTTGGATATGATAATTTTAAAGATCACATGAATCTAATTTCTTCTTTTTCCTCTGGCTAGGTGATGAGAATTTGACCTCTAGAAAGAAGAGTTTACCCCTTAATGTGCTAGTAGTTTGATCCCAAAATCTTTCTCCATAACAGCCCTCGTTGCAGCGCTAGCTGGAAGAAGTGCACCTGTACCCCTTTCCACCTTTTAAATCGTTCTATTTGTGCTTGAAAAACGACCCCATCGGTCCGCTTTAATGGAAATTCTTAGTTGTGGCAAAGAGCTTTTTTGAGTTGTCATGTCAAACAATTTCCAATCATAATCCTTGCGAATCCGTAAATAGTAAATTGACTCGTGTAAATCGTAAGATTCATCATGATTCTATTACAAAATAGATTCATTCATAGATTAGTTTCAATTTATGCGCGAATCGCGATTCAAATAGTGAACTGAATCATTAATCTTAAGATTCTTATAATTATGCTGTAAAATATTACTAATTCTATCGAATGTTTTACGTATTACTAATTCGTCCCCTAATACCATGGAAATACAAATTTGGTCAAAACCCTCCTTCGGACCCTCTCTTTATTTCATTTACTATATTTCTTCTTCTCTCTTTTTCTTGTTCGAGTGCCCTGTTGTGTTCCCCGGAAATGGGTTTCTAGAAGACTCCTTTAGGTCTTCCAATATCAATAGGTTGATTGTTTCGCTCCTGTAACTTCCAAAAGGAAAAAAGATCTCTGAGAGTTGTTTTCTGGATCCGAAAGAGAGTACTTGAGTTCTTCTAATAACTAAAAAGTGTAGCATGCATGAATCTAACTGGATATAACTTAGCGGTAGAGTGTCACCTTGACCTACGGGCCATGGGATAGTCTTAGGTAGACAGTTTCTATGGGGCGTAGCCGCATAGGCTTCTCTAAAGGTAACGGAGGCGTGCAAAGGTTTTCCTTGGGCCTAACAGAGATTTTATGATAGGAGATCAAAATGTTTGTCCTTGGAGATGGAATTATTTCAATGGTTTGTTTAGGTATTTTTGTTTGGACACTAACCAACAAGGGAAGGAAAAGCTGGTTACGAGTAAAAGGAAAGTTTTGCAAAGAAGACAAGACTAAGCCTGAAAAACCTTTATTGGTTATCAAACAGGTCATATAGTACTATCAATATATTATATTTGTCGGCTAAGTGCGTTTTTTATTTTTACCTATAGTAACTATGCTATTGATTTGCCATTTATAAGTGTTTATCCAAGATTTTGACAGCTGTAGTTAAATATAGCCCATTATTATAAACTTCTCTCATCCTTGTTTTTTCCTAAAATTACCATGCGTATTATGTGGTCCATCATCATATACTGTTTGCCCGTTCAAATCTTTTGTTGCTAGTACACATATGCCTGCTGTAAAATGACTTTTTTGTGTGGTTTTGATGTGAATATTTGCATGTTCTAAAGTTTATAATGGTATTAATTACTATATCTACAATATTTGTTACCTTGTTAAATAGGATACATGGAAATCAGTTAGCAGAGATGCCATTCATTGGGACACGTCATATTTATAGGCGTCAAGGGATGTGTCGTCGGCTTCTAAATGCAATTGAGTCGGTATGTTGTATACATATTTCATAACACAACTAATGACTATAGTGGGTTTCATTAACTGCTTTTCATTAGAGGGTAGTATTCTAGCTGTTTTTGCATCTTTGACGCTATAGAAGTTTTGTTTGATTACTTGCGTATACACCAAATCTCTCTTTATTTCAGTGTTTGGTTTTTCCATCTCTTAATTGATTCAAGTGCATTCTCTCCTAGATGATTGTGAAGCTGCTAAAACAGAGCAGAATTTCCACTTAAGCAAATAATTACATTTTTTTTCTTTTTAATTATTACAGAATGTGTAAAGTTAAAAAATGAGATGCTGATTTCACTGAAAAATGCGACAACATAAATATTCTTCCTTGTGGATGCATGTTTCAAACATGGAATGCTTCTATTCTACTAGATAGAATTTAGTAATCAAAATCTTATGATTCATGATTTGTTGCTATTTAATTCACGATTTCATGAATAAAGTGAGTAAAGTGATACGAATCTTTGTGGGAATTTATTTTGTGATAGAATCAGCAATGAATCTTGAAATTCATGGTTCAATTTATGATTAGATACACAATTTATGATTCCTGGGATTCCTGAAACTGTTGGGCTAGTTCTGAACATAGTTGTCAAATCATGAATTGTATCCTTAGTTGAAATTCAAATTTTTGGAAGCACGAATTAAATAGAGAATTGTAAGACGCTGTGCAAGCCATCAAAAATTGATGTTGGACAATTGGTGTATATTAAAGCTAATAAAATGTATAGATGCATATAATACAATATTCCTTTTTATATGTTGTCTTGTTGAGAAGAGATTTGCCTTTATCACAAAGATACCAAACTACGGCTTTTTGTCACAAGAGATATGGGTTCAAATTTCACAAACTATAGGGGTTCTTTAAAAACCATATTATATTCAAACTTGACATTGAAAAATGGATTTAAAAACTTTAGAGGAAGAATAATAAAAGGAAAAGTGGGTGGGAACTCTTTAGCTCTGGCATAAAAATTTAAAAGGTGTGCTCTATATTTATTCAAAAATAAGGTATTGTGGAACTACTAAGTCCAACTAACTGGACCCATATCATGCTTATCAATATTTATTTTACCATAATAGCAATAAGTAGTTAAGTAGTATTTGCTATTTTAGCTTGCTTTCAAATCCATCGTAGAGACCCATATCATACTTATGAATATTTATTTTACCATAATAGCAATAATTAATTGAGGAGTATTTGTTATTTTAGCTTGTTTTCAACAACCGTAGTGGACAATTTTTTCAGAAAAAAATAAGAAAATAGGGGTTAAGAAAGCACTGAGTCTGTGGATCCTATTAAATGCTCTAGTCAAATGATCAACAAATTATGCACAAGTATTGGTTCCTTTCACATCGAACACTCCAAGAAGAAGTATTATGGCTTTTTCCACAGAAAAAAATGAGTAAAAAAAGGTTCCGAAGTTATATTACATATATTCTATGCAAGCTATGGTGAATAATTTTATAATTGATTGATCTGCAGTGCAATACTCAATCCTTTATCTTTCAGTAGAAAATTCTGTTTTGATAACCTCAGACCAGATGCATCTTATTGTACAAGTTCAGTGCAATCTAGTGTTCATTGGCACTAAGCCGTGTTTCAACATAAAAAATTCCAGATGGCGGTTTCTTGTAAGATGTAGACCATATAACTTCTGTACTGACCATATTCCATGTTTGGAATTCTTCTGCTGGTTCCCAGTTTAGCATGTTCACAACTACCTGCAATACCATGTAAAATGCTTGCGGAAAGTGAGAAGCTTGGGGGTTGAGCCAGTGAGGTTGAAAAAGTTGATTGATCCTCCTCTTTTATTTGTATAGCCTTCCACCATGTAAGTTTTTTACCTATTAAGGAATTAATAAGTTAAAAGCTAAGTTTTTCCCCCTGCATGTTATGGGATACAAGACTTGGTTTGGTTTGTTTATGTTGACGGCCACATGGTCTATATTTTTCTTTCTTTCTATAGAGAAGAGTTTCTCTTGGAAATATAGTTCTTTGATTTGTCACTTGCCTTCTTTACTACATCATCTCATCTTGTTTGTGTTATTTTGGACCCACACCTGCATTCTCTTCTATTGAAAAATATTTATATGTATGGCATACAAAAATAGTGATATAATATTGATTTCAACATTTCTATGCGCTTTGATGTTACATTTCTGAACCAATTTTCAGGTTCTTTGTTCTATTAATGTTGAGAAACTGGTCATACCTGCCATATCTGAACTTCTGCAAACATGGACTTCTGTTTTTGGTTTCAAGCCCCTTGAGGAATCAGTTAAGAAAGAAATGAAATATATGAATATGATGGTGTTCCATGGTGTAGATATGTTACAGAAACCCTTATTAGAGCAGCAGTTAACTGAAGGGAACTTCATTTCCACTGCCGGTATATCGTGATTCTTATATTTCTTGCATGAATCTTTGCTCTAGAATTTAATTATTTGTGTTTATATTGTAGCAATGCAGTCCACTGAACCCAAAGCTGATCATCAGACTACACATGAGGGGGCAAGGGATTCTGCTGTAGGTTGTTCTGCTGGGTCTGATTCCAATGCTTCCCATGTTGTTTTCAATCATGCACATGGAACAGATGATAAAGTTGCTGCCACTGATTGTGTTATGCAGCTTCCTGATGTCTTCTCGAATGGTGCATTTGATGTAACTAGCGAGGCAGTAAATTTTCAAGAATCTGTTACTAATGGAAATTGTTTTTCTCATTTAGGTGTCTCCCACGATAATAGGGAGTTGGAAAGCGAAAAGGTGGATTCTGTGTCTTCTGTCAGGGTTGCTCTTGAACTTGGTGGACACCATAATATGGAGGATATTAATAAACAAGTGAATGCTCATTCCGAGTCTACTTGTGTGCCTCCCAATGATGACATCAAGTTGAATCTTCTCAGCACTTGTGAAGCAGAAAGCAAGTCATGTTCTGTTTCTCAGATTGGATCTGATGCAACAAATTGTGGGAAAAACTCTTCATGCATTGTATTGTAATTTTAAAGAATGTGCTGATTGTGAGATAAATGGAGAAATTTATGCTGTTAACCGTGTTTGCTACACTCTTGATGAGGCCTTTCTGCACCAATCGGCTGAAATTATAACTCAACCTCAGGATGCAAATCCTTACCTGGCTTTAAAATTTCCGGTAAGAATTTAATTATTAATGGTTCAGCAGCTACAGATGTCATGCCTTCTGATGTAAAATGCGAGACGCATTTACATTGTAAGTCCCATGATGTACCAGTTTGTAATGCTTTACTATCTTGTTCAAGAGCTCAAGATATTGCGAATGATTCTGATGCATCTTTTCCTGGCGATTGCAACCCTAGTTTTATGATTCTAATGGATGTTTCTGGAAGTCATTAACTCGAAGTAGTTGCTTCAGTTGACAATAATTGCTTCTCTTTGTGGACTTCACACGATGCTGCTAAAGTGAATTCTCGGACTTCTTATACGAATAATGAACTTGGAAAGTCCTCCGTGTTACATTCACGTATTGATGAAAACGAAACTTTTGGAACAAAAACATCAGCATCGAATCGGTCTGTTGGGATGAGCCAAACTACTACTGTGGTTACTGCCAACGATATCCATGACATGACGGAAGATTTATTGCTGTTCAAACTGAGTCCTATTTTGATGCAGATTTTCTTCTCAAGAGGCCTCACTTGTGCGCCAAGTGTTCCAACCAAACCGAGTCTGGTTCTCATGTTGATCAGATAAGTGTCACAGCGTGTGGAGTTGAGTCCTTGTGCAACACAAGCTCTAGTCTTGATTCAACTCTCCTCTGTACATCTGGCAGTTACAATGCATCCGGTATTCCTCATTTGATTGATTATACTATTGAAACGGCCTATTGATCTCTCAGTTGCATCTAACCTATACAAACATCTGTCATTGGAAATCCATAGTCAAGTTAGCTTATTTATGTGATTCTGGTGTTCAATTGTATCTAAATGTGATTTTTGGTAGCTGGTGTTTTTCTTGTTCATTTTTCATGATCCCTTATCGTATCTTTTAGTTTGACAGTTTGTTAAAAACTTCCACATCTTATTTTGTTTGATTGATCAACTTAATATTTGTTGCAGGTAGAATCATATAGGTTGTTGATGAGTAGTAAGCTGTGCTAATTAGCCTAATTTCATCGAGCTTCATGCATGGACTGTCCATTCCATGGTTGAAAACCATGTTTGGTTGTAAAGATTTTGTTGCTGTTTGGAGGCCATATCAACCGAGAATCTGTCTTTTTTGGGATTTGGAGATATGAACTTTGTGCATAATGACATTGTTTTGAGTATTTATGGTGCATTTCTCAGGCGAGTATCAAGAAAAGGAAGATAGATAAAATCTTCAACAACAACATCGATTGTTGAGTGACTGATGTGAATATTTAAACTTGAAAGGTGAAAAAGGAAATTTCTTTTTAAGGTATGTTTTGTGCTCTTTTCTCATTGCTTATTGTTCTTCATTCTTCAGTAGCAATTCATGTTTTTTTTTATATAGCCATCCTCTACTCTGTCTTGTTGCTGTCGATGTCTTTTATCAGATTTATTTTTTCCGATCTCCTTGTACCACATATTTGAAATTAACTTTGTTTGATTCTTGAAATTTTGATCTTTTGACTTTTGTTCGGTTTGTACAAAGCCTCATTTGCTGCTCCATTCTTTTAGCATCTATTCTGCTTCAGTTTTGTACAATATGACTTGGCCATTGCCTTACCATTTTCTTATTGATTGATCTTGAAATCTAAGATTACTATAGGGAACGGCAGAAATCGGATTCCTACTTAGTTTGGAAATGTGATTCTTGATTGAATAAGTAATTAGGAATTACTTTCTTATTTCGACTCATTTCAAACGAATGAATTATAAAAATTTGAATCACATTTCCATTCTCCCTTAAAATTTTAGTCATCCAAACATAGAGCAATTCAAAAGGTAAACTTAAAAGCTTTGGAGCTGAATGCCAGCTCTTTTGCTAAAATCTATTAGGTATTGGTTTTTTATTAAAATAATTTTGGATAGAAATGAAACAGAGATTGAAATGAGTGGATTAGAATAAAAAGTTCAATTATTAGTCATGAGATTGCAGCTTTAATAGGCCTCATAGTAAAATTTCTTATGTTTTGTTCTTTTATGATAAATCATAATATTTGATTATAATCCTTTTCCTTTTTCTGTTCATGCGACCCAGATATTGAAGCTGCCACTGCTATATACAGACACAAACGAATTGCCGGGATTTTTTTATGGGTAAATTACACTTATCTCTATTGAGATTTCGGTAAAATACAGTTAATCCCACTCAGATAGACAAATTACACTGATACCCCTTATAGCTTAAATGTTATTACAGTCAACTCTAAATCTGTTTGTCACCGTTACTAATTTTAAATTTATTTTCATTTTGCTCTTCAAAATCTAACAGTTGTTTTTTATTTTATTTTTATAAAGTTTATAAAATAATAAAATGGTAGTTTGAATTTGCCAGAATAATTTACCGGCGATCGAATTCGTTCACTAGCTGTGTTAGGTCGTTAAAAAGGTAATGAACGTTGTCGATCATTATATTTCTATTTTGCTTCTCAATGCAGATTTTTGTTTTTTCTTTTTTTTTTTTTTCTTTTTATAAAGTTTATATAATAATAGTATTTCGGTTTGAATTTTTCAGAATAATTTACCGGTGATTAAAACCGTTCACTAGTAGCGTTAGGTCGTCAAAAAAGTAGTAAACGTCGTCGATCGAGAAATAATATATATTTTACACTTGATTGTGAATGTCATAGCTTAAAAAAGAGAGGAGAAGAAGAACAGCCCTTCCCTCTCTTTCTCTCTCTGCCATTGGGTTTGGGGAAGAGAGAGATTTATTATTCTATATATTTTATAAAATAATTTTTTTTATAGAAATTTTGATAATATAATTTTATTTAATTTATAAAAATTTTATTATTTAATTTATAAAAATCAAATTTATAATTATTTATT
>JAOTRH010000010.1:9376386-9395884 GCA_034768845.1 Heliamphora exappendiculata | reverse complement strand
ATATCCTATCAAAATAATGCAATTTAAAGCTTTAAAAAACGTTTGAAAAAATCATATAACTCTTTGATCGGACAATACTAACATGACAATTACAGGCTAATTGGTAACTAGGTTTAAAACTAGTTCGTTTGCCTTTTTTTTTCAAACTGGACAGTATTAACCTTCTATGTGGTTGGTTATTATACTTATATAATAGTAAATAAGTTATTAAGGATGAGAATTATTATTATTTTAAAATAAGATGAGAGTTTAAATAAAATATGCTATGATTTAGTGTTTTGATGTGATTGTTTTGCTTTTTAGTTTTTTTTTTTTTTTCAAACAACTTATGTTGGTTTTTAGCGGTCAAAAACCAAGTTACCAATCGGGATCTATCAGAGTTGTAACCAAATTTCCACCAGCTGTATCCTTATTCGAAATTTGCAAACCTCAGGATTATGAAACCAAGTTGAAGGTTTAATTTTCTGATAATAATTGGGAAGATTTTAGTGTCTATTCAATGTAATAGCCTATCAAATTACAATATTAAATGTCAATCAGTTGCGAGAAAAGAAACTAAAATTATATCTTTTGCCAGTTACCTCAGCATAACATTTTCAGTTCCTACTCTTAGACCATTGTACGTTATAATTAAGACTTCTTTCCTTTCTTTCCCTCGATTATCTCAGCGACCAAACGGAGAAGTCTAGAAGAGTAACGAGAATGAACCGATCACCGTTCGAGCATTGAAGAACGACGATTAGATCAATGGTTAAGAAGACGAGAAAGAAGAACTCACTGGAGATCGAAGACGCGGAGGTCCGCCCCAACGGCTACTGCGACGGATGCTTGGGTCGGATGAACTGCAATTAGCGCCGGAGCCACCTCCATCTCTCTGCTGTTGTCTCCCTCTTCCATTGTTGTTTCCTCCATTCCTATTTCTTCACTCAGAAACTCTCTTATCTAGGCTTTTGGATGGTTTATAGGGTTTACAGGTTTGTACTTTGGGGATAATGATTCGGTGTTCCTGGAGTATTAGTTTAACGTAGCAAGTTTACATGCCACTTTAATTTCATTTTTTTAAAACTCATTTTTGCTCATTAATTTTTAATTTTTAATTTTTTTATATTTTTTTACGTAAAAATTTTATTTGTCAATTAGTTTTAAGTTAGCATTTTTACTTAGGCTCTTTTTGTTTTGATATAAAATATTTTATAATAAAAAAAATTTTATGTGTAAAATTATTTTGTAAAAATTATTTTTTTTACTTGTATTTTTTAATATTTGATTAGCATTTAAAAAATATTTTTAGTACATGTTCAAATCTAATAGTTTGTGTTAAAAAGATTCGGGATCTTGTGATGAGCTGTGGCAATAGTAAAAGAGATGCATTTGTGAGGAAAATGAAAGAATCTTTGGAAGAATGCGAGAAGGAGGTCGCTAATTCCGCCGACAAATCATAACAAAGACAAGACGCACTTTCATTTCCTCAATCAACAAAAAGCATTAAACCCCAAACAAACCCTGCACAACCACAACCAACCACCACTTCACCGCCGATCATGATCGCCGGCCTATGCTCTGTCACCGGAACAAAACAGACGAGATTTGTCCCCGTTACCGTCGTCCACATTTCAGCTTCTTCCATAGTCGTCTTCGTCTTCGTTTCCGCCGTCGAAACTCCTCGTTGATTTCAGTCCACCATTGATAGCCATGGTCGTCGGCATCGCCGCCGCGTTCGTCATCGTTACCTACTCCCACCTGATTTCAAGGTATTTTATTCACTAGCACCGTTGCTGGCGTCAGTGGCAAAGGAGGCATCACCTCCTCTGATCCTACGTCCCGTCCTCCGATGGCGACGTCGAGTCCCCTCCCAATAACGCCTCCTCCTTCAATCTGACGGACTCCTTCCATGTTTTGTCTCCATACAGACTCGACGAGTCCGTCAGCAAAACAATTCCTCTGTCCGTTTACACGAGGAAGAGTAGCAGCGTTCACGAGTGTGCCGATGTCTTCTGGAGTTCGAAGAGAACGACTACGTCTGTACGCTCTTGGTGTGTTACCACGCGTTTCACGTTGATTGCATCGACATATAGTTAGGCTCACTCGCAAATTGTCCTATCTCCCGCGTCGGGATATTCCGGCCTCAATCTCCGTTTATTCTGGTGATGGCCGTCAGAATCCAAAATTAATTTACGTTTTGATTTTTTGTAATTCAAATTTAGTTAAATGAATAAAATATTTTACTTAAAATTTTTTTTTTATACAAGTATTATTAACCAAATAATGAAAAATAAGTAAAATATTTTATCTAAAAATATTTTACGTCAAAACAAACGGAGCTTTAAAGTCCAAACTTTTTTTACTTAAAATCCAAAAAAACACGTAGTTATGTTCGATAAACCAATGGCTTTTATTTTTTATATTTTTTTATTTTTTACATAGATTTTTTTATATATTTTAAAAGCATCATTACTTTTATTATATAATTTTATTTTTTTATAAAATTTATATTTTTAAAATTTATTATTCAAAATTTATCAAACAAAATTTAAATTGAATATATAATTTTTTTAAAAATTAAAAAAATTATAATAATTTTAAACTAAACTTTTTAGCATATTATCTTTAAACTTAAAATCATTCATATGGTTCATCAAACAATCTTTTTACTTATTAGCAAACAACTTGAATTTTTTAAAAATATCGTAACTTTTATTATACATATTTAATTTTTATAAAAATTATATTTTTAAAATTTAATCGTCGGAATTTATCAAAAAAAAATCTATATTAAATACAAAATTATATTAAAAAAGATTAAAAATTTATAACAATTTTTTTTACAAAGTTTTTTTATTTTTTGTGCCTTTTGGCTTAAATTGATTATATGTCAAAAAAAAATTTAACTTATTGCTTTTTTATTTAAAATATCTTATTTACAAAATATAACTTTTTTATTTATTTAGTTTAAATTGACTTTTAAACATAAAACTTAATTTAAAACACGATTACCAAACGAATCCTTTGCAGGGGTTTAAAAATTATATGGCCGCTCAAGGGCATGCTTGATAAAACTAAAACTTCAAGTACTAATTTTTGAAAAGAATATTTTAACTACATTTGAATTAGACGGTTACAAATTTTTATATTTATGTTACTAATTATAGATAGAAGTTATACATTTTTTAAATATCAATAATTTTAACAATAATTTATAATTATTTTTTTTATTTCAATAATTATAAATTATAATATTTACTAAATACCTATAATTTTTGCTATAAACTATAAGTTATAAGGTATTAATTTTAATAATACTAAACGCCGCCGGTAACTAATAAGCAAAAAAAAGTATAGGTGCCTTTGCAAAATGTATTAATATTTATAAAAATTATAAATTTTACCAAATTCACCTCTCATATATATATATATATATGTATATGTATATATATGACCGAATTAAATTATATAACTATATTAATTTCCATCCCATCTTATCAAACCCCAAGCATACTCGTAGGCCCTGATTGATGTTCAGGACTGGAGGGTAGAACTGAATTATTAGTCCTAAAGAAATACTTGTCACATGTTTGTTTTCTTAAATACTACCTGGATTAACTATTTCCGTAGGACAAAGTATCCCTTATGTGAGGGATTAAAGGTCCTTGGGGGGACGGTTGGAAACGAAATCCCAGGACAAAAACCAACTATAGATTAGATATTAAATGACCAATTTACCCTCTCTTATAAACAGACAACTTACGTAACCAAATCTTGCTGCTTGCCATATTCCCACAGTTGGAAGAATGCACGCAGTAGCGTATATAGCTTATTTGCATGTAGTAATCGTCTCCATTTTTATTAACCCATTTGGAATAATTGTTTATTTATTTGTTCTATCTAGCTTTTTTTTTATTTATTATTTAGTAAAAAATTATTATTTTTTTATTCTTCTCATCAAGACAAGTCAAAAAATAAATTTTTTTATCAAAATATATAAAAAAGTTTTAAAAAAACAAAAATAAATCAAAATAAACCAATACGTCAATTTTTATATTGCTTATTTTCATCTTCTGTGAAATTTTTTTTATCTTTCAATCAAAAAAAAAATTTTCTGGTTATTCTCGTCGAGATAATTCAAAAAAATAAATAATTTTAGTTAAAAGAAAAAAAAATTAAAAAATACAAAAAAAAAAAAAAAATTATAGAAATTAGCCCAACTACTTTGCATGTTTAGAATTTCTCATTCTTGTGGAGAGTTCATACTTGGCTCTTGTACCAAAATATGATGGGAAGGTGGGGGGTGTTTCTGCATATGAGCCTAGAGTATACTTAGATGCCCATTACAGATATTAGTTAAACATAAAAATGTCATAAAATCGTGAACGCTGTGAGAAATAAATAAGTTGCACCGTTTCACTTTCAAAATGTCCAAACAGTCGCTCCTATCAAAGCAAATTTTATACAATGCTTGACTTGTTAACATCCCCCAACACAGGATAAATTAACACTATTTCTCATATAAGGACAATGTTGTCAGAACATTATTATTTCTATTGAATTTCTTATGTTTGCTTTATGTAAAAGCAAACATAGGATTAGATTAGTTGCATGGGATAAATATTTATCTCATAGAATAACAAACACAATATTGGATTAAATAGGTGACATTTAATCCAAAGGATTCTTAATCCAAGGATAATTAGTTCAGGGACTATTAGTGCATGCTAATTCTATCCAGGAATCCAAACATGACCTTAGAGTTCTACTGTAATTGAAATATCCAGCTTAATATAGCTTCCATAATATTTATAAATTCTCTCCAGTAGTTGACAAAAGGAAAAAAAAAAAGGCAACAAATGGCTTCAAGGGAAATTACATGACTTGCATATCAGCAAAAATAGAAGCAAAATAATAAAGGAGAGACACAAATTGATCTTTGTTCAATTACAATCAAAACAAATACCACAAAAAAAAAAAGAAGAAGAAGAGAAACAAAGTATTCACTTCTTTATGCTAATGCATCATCATAATCCTAGACACTACTAATTAAGTTGTTGCCTCTCATAATGCCACAGACAAAACCACCTGCATTGCATCTCTATGAAAGAGTCCTCTAAAAACTCCATCAAGAGAACACATGACCAGAGGTCATGGTATACCAGGGGCAAAAAAAGGAAAAAAAATAAAAGAAAAATAAAAAACAAAGAAAGAAAGAAAGAAAGATAACTAGAGAAAATCTCATCTCTTCCCCCTTCACAGCAGAAGAAAGGAAACCAAACTTACAAGAAGAGCACAATTACACTACAGAGCAACAAAGCCCAACACCAAAACTAGTGAAGACCTAGATTTTCATCTGTGTACAACCCAGAATAGGTCCATGGCATCTAGTCATAGGAGCCACCTGGCGCCAAACAGGTCGCTCGCTCCCGATAGTCAAAAAATTGACATCGGACAGCTTCTTGATGTCCCAGTTCCATCGCTCAGGACCTATCACCCCTCCAATCACATAAATATCATCACCCAACCCTGTCATGGCAAACCCGATTCTCCTCCGGAACTCAGACGCGGAAGCCACTACCTTCCTTGCTTCTATTTCCTGTTTGAAAATAAGGCCATGGCTCATCACATAAAGTGCTCCATGGACAACTGCCATTGGACCCTGGAGCCAACCATAGTCCTGAACCGTCCAACCAAGCTTCACGCTATCCAAAACCTGCACCGTTGACAACCCCTTGTGCAAGACATGCACCTTACCCCCGATAACCACTCCTGAACATGCCGTATTGTGCGTGTGGTGGAGATCGGGTATCGAAAACCAGACATCCTTCTCAGGATCATAAATTTCTGCCTTAGAGATTGATTTCCGACAGCTAGTGAAACCGCCCGCAGCAACAATCATTCCATCCAAAACACAACATGCAAACATAGCACGGGGCACAAGCATTGATGCTTGTGTGGCCCACTGCCGGGAAACCGGGTCATACGACCAGACCTCATTGGTTGCAAAACTCCCAAGAGGGTCACCAGTCAATGGGTCAACAGCATCGCTGCCACCACCAAGCACAAACAGTTTCCCAGCAGTGGAGACAACGCCAAAGTGCGCAAGGTGCCTAATTTTTGAGGGGAGCACAGGAAGAGTAATCCAGAGGTCTCGAACAGGATCATAAAGCTGCCAAAGATTCTCAGGTTCAAATGCACACACACACAGAAAGTCCTCCGATGAACTGACCTCCTGTCGGGCTTTGAATAACTCAAGGCTGTGGATGGCAGCTCGCCAGGAGTGTGATACAAGCTCCAACTTGGAATGAAGGTAGAGGGGAACCCGTGCAAGGCACCTGAGGGCAACAGCGTCAGGGAGACCTTCAATCAGCCCAGACATAATGGTTACTGGAAGATCTTTTTGTATTGTCTCCCCATTCAGTACTGCTACCAATATCTGAAATATCACAGGGGTTGAAGAATAAACCATAAGCATATGAAGTAATATGAATGTACCTCAGCGCATCACTAATTGTTGATTTCAAGTCCAGAAAAGGTATGGTTTCATTGGGAAAAAGAAAAAAAAATCACCCCATATATTTGTAAGGAAATTCAGGCAAAGAAATGTCATCCAGATTCGTTCAATATTTCAAGATACTTATAAAGAAAATATATCAAGATGCATAGTTGTAAGGCTTCGTGCAAAAGAAATGATGAGAAGTTCTAGAAATGTTAGCAAAAAGAGAAGAGGGGAAAAAAGATTGGCAAGAGTATCACGGAAATGAGACGAACTGACTCTCAAACAATTATTAGTGCTGCAAGGCAGAGATGTGCTATTACAATGGCTTGTATCATTATTCAGTGCAGACCACATAGTCCAATTGATTGGCAAATAACATTACCATCAGGATCTACCAAAGACTCCACAGATTTTCCCCCCAACCAAAAACCAACAAACAAAAACAAAAAAAAAAAAAACTACAAGAAAAAATAACATAGCACAGAATGGAAAAATGAATTCAACCACATGGAATGACAAAAGGGCCCTTAAAAGGGATAAGGCTGAGTGTTTAGTAAAATGTCAATGAGAAACCTCAGATAAAGATGTCAATGGCATGGATCAACAATCAATTACTTGGGAAAGGAAGAAAATTAAAGTTGTATGGTCATAAGAAAAGATATTTGAATGAGATGTAAGAAAGCCAAATATTATAGCGGATATTACAATGAGAAACCAATCTCCTAAACATCATACTGCCCCAACCCCCAAAAGACAAACATATTATGATTTTAAGAAAGTAAACCGTCATTTATTCAACTCACAGTCCCAACTACGACCTCATTTTGACTAATCTCCCAGAAAAGACCAACATGAAAGTGAGCAATCTACAGGTGCGCATGCAAGATACCTCAAGGAATGCTGAAATGGATACTACAACAAAACTTTTACCGAGGCAGAGAAATTTTGAGCAGGATGCCAGCAAGGTAATTAAAGTGATATTCCTATTATGGAGTCAAGTAAAGGGCAGCAGTGATCAGTGGCAGAAATCTCAATTTTCTGTCATACAAAATTGATGCCTCGAGTTCGTCACACGTATTTCTTATTGAAAGTAGAATAGAAACATACTTTAAGAGAAGTTGAAGCATCAAAATATCTATTTAAGGCAACAAAGGTTTGAGTTAATGAGGGATCATCATAAAATTGCAGCTGTAGTGGTTATAAATAATAATTTCGATGGACATATTTTTTACATTCGTCGATTCATAATCTATGCTAGAAACTGCATTTAGCAAACCATTATTGATAACCAATTAACAAAAAACTTCTATGTTACATAAACACTGTAAATCAACAACTCCTCACGTCAGACACCCAAAAATACAGGATCTCGATAGCAGATGCAGAGGAACATGACAGATGTTGGATACTGCAAAACAGGCATGTTTAGGGAAAGGAAAAGGTGGATGGTCCTTGGTGGTTAAAAGCTTTTCAATACATACATATATTGTATAAATAACCAAAATACTTCATGTCAGAACAAGTGAAATCCAATCTAGCCGACTTTTTGTCTTCCTTTGGAAAATGAAAGGCGTGCTCTGATTTTCTTGATTGGGTAATCCAGTAACTTGATCTGACCAATGCTTCCCCAGAAGCTGGATAAAATAGATAAAGTCATGGAACCCTAACCCACGGTCATATGTCCCTCCAACACCTCTTTTGGGGTGTCAAAAGATGCCACCCAAACTCACAGCTGGTGGTACTTTTCTATAGATCTACATTACATCACAACTTGCAAGTTGTGAGACTACGTCCATAGAGGAAGGAAGAACAATAAAGGGACAATTCTGGAAATATTACAACTTTGAGAGTTCCTCCAAAGTGCGCCTATGCTAGGAAAATTAGTAGATATCAGAATACATGCATTTTTTTTTCTTTTGCTAGGTAGCAACCTAGGATATGATGGATAATATACATTTATTTGCTAACTAGATAATATAGCATTATATCCCTATAATGACAAAAATAAAAACTAGAAAGAGAGGCCCACACGATGCACGTGCATGATATTAAAAACTTGTTCTTAAAATCTAGTAATAGTTAATGAAAGATATGGATGACAAATACAAAATCTGTTGTAGCGTATCCAATAATAGGTAGAACTTATTAGATACCAGCGTGGCTGCGTCAAGTGACTAATAGGAGTTGGAAGTAGTGGGATGGGAAAGTGGAGAAAAAATAAGAGGATGAGGAGGGGGAAAAACAAAGAAAAGGTGGTTACATATTTTTTCCCCTGATCTGCAAATACACACGCATTCACTGATTCACTCTCACACCTTGCAATTGACAAGGTTTAAACTCTCCACCTCTTATTTGGGAGTGTAACACCCATACCAAGCCTCTTGGTAGAGAAAAGGTGGTTATACAATTACTATCAATAATCAAATGTTCCTTTTGTCTTTAGATATTTTACAAATAAATATCTACAAAAATAGGGGCATTAAAGGAACAAAAGTTATGAAAGGGTTCAGGACCCCAAGTAGAGTGTCCCCTGGAATAGAATGGAAGTATGGATATAGACCTCCTTCAGTCTTCATAAACAAAAGAATCGCAGTGCCAAGGTTAATCACACAACTATCCAGCAATTAGGTCACCTCTCTGATTCTCTGCTGAGGATAAAATTAGCATTTGTTTAGAATTAGACAAAAACTAACATTTATTAGAACATAGTCATATCCGCAATCTTAAAAGCCAAGTCTGCTAAGATTTACAAAATTCAACTTGAACAATCAAATCTGTAGAGAGGAGGTCTGCACCTTTGTCCGCCAATTAGAAATCCACAGGCACAAGTTCTGTTCATTTTGAAAAGGAACCAAACATTATAATGCCCAAGCAAAATAATACTGGCCCTGTTTGGGTGGACCTTGCTTATTTGCTTATTAGCTTATTTGCCAAATTCCATTTAAGCCACTTCGTTTGGGTGCTTATTTGTTTATTTGCTTATTAGCTTATAAGCCAGCTTATTTGACTTATTAGTTAGCTTATTTGCTTATTTGGCTACCCAAACGAACTTATTTGCTTATTTGCTTATTTTCTTGTTTTTAACTTATTTGGTTATCCAAACGACGTGGATTATTTTTTAGCTTATAAGTTAATAGGCAAATAAGCAAAATTACCCAAACGGGGCCAATAACATTTATCGCCATAATGATGAGTTATGTATTACGAATGGTTATGGATTAAAGGGGCTCCTTTCTCTTCATAGCATCCGCCCTAATTATAAAAAGAAAAATTTTATTTAAGAGATCTTGAAGGGGTTTGTAGTAACTAATAATGAAACCCTTAAAAGGCCAATGCCATATAACCTTGGCACCAAGAAATGAATACTGAATTAACGCCACACCATCCTTCCTCACATAACCAAATCAAATCAAACCAAACCAAAACTCAGCCTTTGTCCCAATCAATAAGGGTTGGCTCCATGAATCCCTTTACACCACTCTGCTCTGTTAAGAGCTATATCTTCAGTTAGTTTTAATTGGTTCATATCTTTTATGAATATGGTATCCCATGTCAATTTAGGTCAACTCATTCCCCTAATGTTTACATTACTCATGATCTTATTGTTTTTTCTTACTATTGCCTCAATTGGTCTATATTGTATGTGTCCAAATTAACTTTATCAATTTTCTCTTAATTTGTCCACAATTGGTGCGACCCCTACTATTTCACAAATCATTTTATTCCTAATTTTGTCCTTTTAGGTCTTACTATACATCCACTTTAACATTCTCATTTTCGCAACGCTCATCTAATTTATGTGATATTTCTTAGCAGCGCAATATTCTGTCCTATACAAAATTGCTGATCTAATAGCTATCCTATAAAAATTTTACTTTTAATCTTGTAGGTATCCGATCATATAAAAATGTGAAAGCACTCCTTCACTTGAGCCGACCAACTTTTATTCTATAAGTTACATCATTTACAACCTCTCCATCTTTTTTAATAATCAAATTTAAATAACGAAAATATTCACTCTTAGGCATCTATTGGTTTTGAATCTTTATTTTTTCACTATTAATACTTCTATTACTCATTTTTCACCATTATTCCTCACATGAACAAATAAAAAAAGCCAAGTTAGAAAACACAAATGCTGGAATATTAGCATCTTGTTTGTAAATTGTAATATCCTGTTGTGTTTAGCCTTGCTTTTTGTGGATTTTTTGGCTTTTTCTTTAAAAAAGTAGATATAGAAAGATGTGAAAAAGTTAATTGGTTATAGAGGGAGGCTAAAAAGTAGACTTTGTAAGAGACTTTTAAGCAAAAAGCTTACAAAAAAAAACTAGACCAAACAGAGGCTCAATGTCCCTCCGAACTACTTGTCCAAAAGCCATTATCAAATAAAATACAAATTCCACGACGACTTGCTTCGGTGCATGCTTAGGAAGGTGAAAACAACCAATGGGATCATCATTGTCATCAGATAGCAAGTCTATGTCAGTAGAGTACTACTGTTTTTACTCTAAATTTAGAAAAAATATAATATTAAAAACAAGAAAAATTCAAAAATGCAAAAATAACCACAAATACCCAGAGAATCAGCCTATTCAAGAGATCTGATGGAGACATTACGAATTCAGAACGAGAACATTGAAAAAAATATATATATTTGACCTACTAATTATAAGTACATACATATCTAGAGCTTAAAATCCAAGGTAAAAATAAGATGCAGTCTTTTTTGCCTAGAAGAGAGATGTGGCAATATCTTTATTACAACAAAAAATAAAATGGAGAAAAGCATAATGTGAAATAGCAGGTGAAGTAAATGAAACTTAACGCCATCAAAGCTATTTCCCTCTCCTTTAAAATGAAATAAATAAAAGCGCATGGACGAATAGAACCAAACAACAAACAAGAGACCAGTAATAAAATGATATTGTGACTTACTACTGAGATATTTTCATGCCAGAACTGCAATAAACTGTGTATTTCTTCTCTTCTTTTTCATAAAAAGTTATAGTTTATGGGGAGTAACAAACTGCATTTCCATTTTATTTGAAGTAATTGAAGCCAGGTAACAAAATCCAAAGGGAAACTGCTACAGAAACAACAACACGAATTCCAAACAATTCATTGGAAAACTTGTGCAAAACTCTCAAGCTTGCAAACCCACATCACAATTCACAGCATGCATTCGAAGTTCGATTTTTCAAACTACTGCAACTGTGAAAGAAATGATTGTTGTGTGATACGAGTTACGACAAATGAAATTTCACAAACTGACACACCAAAGAGAGAAGTATGTTCAGAACAGTTGATAGGAGAGATACTGAGATGAGAGATTTTCATTGTTTTCGAATTGGAATCAAGCAGGACACAGAAGTTGCTCTTTTTACGCTCGCAGCCACAACACAACGGTCTACGCACGATCCACGATTTTCATACTCAAATTATGGTCCGAACTCAATTTTTTAAATTAAAACAAAATACACACCAAATTCAGAAATTTTAATCGTAGACCAACTCTTAAAAATTAAATCAAAATGCATACCAAATTCAGAAAACCCAGTCAGGGAAAAAAAATCAAACAGATGATACACACAAGCAAAACTCTATATTGACGTCAATCAAACATCCTCACCTCCAAATTGATGATCAAATCATGCACAATGGAAAGAACTCAAAGAATGAGACAACAAATTGAAATTCAAACCCTAACATTCACCAACATAAACCACCACTCTATAATAGAAACTGCAGCTAAATCAACAATTTTCGACAGTTACGGCCACTAAAGATTCGCCACAATGGAAATTGGGTTCGGAGCAATTTCGAAATTTATTGTATTCTCTAGATTTTCGAAGAGATTCTCCACCGAATGGAGGTCAGAAAAAACAAGAACGGTGGTTGGGCGAGGCGAGGAGCGAGAGATAGAAAGACAGAGATTTAACCTTATGGAGGAGGGCGAGAGGGATGAAGAACACGAAGATTTACGCGCTTTCCTGCAAGATTCGTATAGAAAATTAACGAAAGAATCAAGAGTAGCGTTGGATTGCCTTAAGAAGATGTGGTTTTGAGCCTAGGGAGACGCAAAAACGATGGGTGCTTCAGGCAATGTCGCTGTCTTCTCTTTTTTCTCGACTATATGTTTACACGTGATCTGTATTCTTGAGCGTTATACAAATGACCCCATCCCTCTTGGCTCCTGCGTTTACCCCACGACTTTTACAACAGGACATTGGGATAATCCTTGATGCAATTGTGTTCTTCATTTTTTCTCCTCAATTTTTTCTTTGATTGAGATAGTTTTTGTTGTATGGACGTAAATTTTAACCAATTATAAATTAACACATGTTTTATGATTTTAATATTTAATGTAATTATTGATAAATTAAATATTATTACGTGTTAAAACAGTTTTAAATTAAATTTTACGATTGGTCCAATCACACCGCGTCACGTGTAAAATAATATATTTTTTTATATGACAAATTTTTGACTAATTAAATTAAACGATTTGGTACATGAAAATTACACAAGAAAAAAAATAAATATTTTCTCTAAATTAAATTAAAAGTATATTATTATTATTTTTAAATAAATAAAAATTAATAATTATGTTATTAGATAATTATCTCTTTAAATTAAAAATAATTATGTCATTCAATAATTACCTCTTTAAAAATAAATAAAATAGATAACTATAAGTTTAGATAAATATCTCTTTAAAAATAAATAAAATTAAGATAATTATCAAAAATTTAAGTTTTTCTTCATAACTCTATTCCACATACTCTTATAAATAGGCGTGTCATCTACCAGATGAAGAGAAGTGTTACATATGGCACTTGGAGTTATAAAGCAATTGAAAAAGAGTTCTACAAATAAAGTTTAAAAATTTTAAAAATCTATCTCAACCAAGTTTCATTATTTTTCGCCAAATTCGGATGATATTTCACTTTTTAATTTGAGAACACGTTGCCAAGCTCGAGTTAATATTTGAAGAGAATAATCAGAAGATTTTGTTTATTTGATTTAGAAATTCCATCAAAGATTGTAATCCATCTATAAATTCAATAAAAGTTTAATTTGATCCTATAATTTTCTGTTGTGATTTTAGGACACGAAATTTGTTATTTACACTTGGCTTTTAAGAGATTTAGTTCTTTTTTTAAAAAAATAAAAAAATAAGAATGTTTGGAATAATTTGAAAAAATAAATGTTAAAAGTTTTGGGTTGTGGCTTGTAATCTACTAGGCCGGTATTTTATTTCTTTTGGTCTATATATATTTGAGTTGATGTGGAAATATGAGTCTATTAGAATTCTTTATGTATAGAGCTTCCACATGTGTGCCTATAAATAGGATACTAGTAAAGCCATAAAAATAAA
The DNA here is from genome assembly GCA_034768845.1 of Heliamphora exappendiculata. Classification (NCBI taxonomy): domain Eukaryota; kingdom Viridiplantae; phylum Streptophyta; class Magnoliopsida; order Ericales; family Sarraceniaceae; genus Heliamphora; species Heliamphora exappendiculata. The sequence goes on along the minus strand of JAOTRH010000010.1, from coordinate 9,382,022 downwards.
GTCGTGAGTCAGAAAATTAAAAGATTAGCAGGTAGAGATAAGGGAGACGGGTGCTATACTCTTTCACTTTCGACGTTAGTGAAATATTTTCTCTCTCGTTTGTGGACGTAGGCCGGTGTGAGCCGAACCACGTAAATTTTCGGTGTTATTTATTTTTTATTTTTTTGTGTGTAGTTTTACTTTCGTTCGCATTTGGGAATTGGTGTTCAAATCTTAACAAGTGATATCAGAGCCGATAATAGAATATTTGAAGTCGTGGTAGGTGATCGGAGTAAAATATTATTTTTTATTATTAAAATTATTTTTTTGCACAAAAAAAAAAGCCGGAGGGCTGCATATCAAAATTTCTACACTATTTTGCACGGTGAGAAATTGTTTACACGTGGATTGAGGCTTCAATTGAATGGAGCAGCAGCGTTATTTTTGATCAAGCAAGGAGATTTTTTTTTAAAACGGCAGGCGTAATTTGATTTTGCACGTATTAGGCGTGATTTGGTTTTACACTGTTGGATAAATTACACTTATTGGATAAGCCGTGATTTGCAATCAAGGGAATTTATAGGATTTGATCTTTAAAGGGAAATTATCTAGTGTGGCGGTTGAATAAAGTTTGCTTTTGATTTATCGTTGGTTTCCTGGAGATAGTTTGTGGATTGATGTAGATTTGACGCAAGGATTCTAATGCAAATAATAGGTTCTGATCCAGTGTGACATGTATACTAAATTAATTATTTAAATTTATTGTATTATTTTGGCTCGTATATATAATAAAATAATTTAAGAAAAAGGTGTTTTCTAAAGTTTTTGAGCGCTGCGAATTCATCGGTGCAGTCAGATTTTTCTATTTTTGCACTATTTATTTGGATTGGACATATCGGTATAAATTGGGATTGATCAAGTGTGATCGGATACATTTGGAACAATCGGGTACAATCAGAATTAATTTGGGTTGCGTGGAACAATGATTACACATATATGTTATTACGACGAGTTCAGATTGTGAAGATTTTCAGACAAATCTAATGGCGTTAAAGAGTTCGGGTTTCGTGATTAAATCTTTTAACGGCCACAACGACATCACCTTATGGCAGCAAAGGGTGAAGAATATTTTGATACGTGAAGGACTGGTAAAGGCTCTTAGGAAAAAGTCAGAAAAATCAAAAACGATTAAGGATGTAAAGTGGGAGGAGATGCGAGACTTGACGAACATCACGATTTAGTTGTATCCCGGTAACAGCACTATTCGGGAAGTCATCAATGAAAGCGATCCGACAGAACTCTAGGCTAAGTTGGAGGGTAGGTACAAGTCCAAGACATTAACGAATCGATAGTCTTTAAAGAAACAGCTATATGCACTTCAGATGACAGAGGAAGCAAACTTTATGGAGAACTTGGACGAATTCAACAGGATACTGACGAAATTGGATTCTATCGGTGCGAAGATCGAAGATGAAGATAAAGCAATTCTCTTGTTGGTTTCATTGCCTTCATCATATGAGCATCTGAGGACAACACTGATGTTTGTGAAAGATACCCTTGGGTTAGATGAGGTTGTTGCTGCTCATCATATCTCATGAGATGTTGAATAAGAGGGAGAGTGACATATCATAGGAAGAGAGCATCATGGTTGCATCAGGCAGTGGGGAAGTCAGAGGCAGGGCGACAGTGAAGCAAGATGGGTCCAAGAAGAAAGGTCGTTCCAAGTCGAGAGGTTACGAAGAAAAGTGCTACTATTGTGATAAGAAATGCCATCTGAAGAGGAATTATCTGAAATACAAGGCAGACAAGAAAAAAGAACAATTATCAGAGACAGCGGTTACAGAGGGCTCCGATTATGAAGAATCAGAGGTGTTCACAGTTACTTCAAGTATGAGCAAATCAAATTGAATATTAGATTCTGGATGTTCGTTCCACATGTGTGCAGTCAGAGAGTATTTTGATACGTATTAGTTATGCAATAGGGGTACTATCAGGATGGCTAATAATACAGTGAGCAGAGTTGTCGGTATAGGGACAGTGCGATTTTGTAGGCTTGATGGGACCGTTTTGATCTTGACTAAGGTTAGACATGTACTGAATCTAAGGAAGAATTTGATTTCTCTGGGGATGCTGGGTTCGAGAGGTTGCGGGTTCTCATTTGGAGGTGGGGTTCTTTGAGTTTCAAAGGAAAACAGGATGTACTACAGGGACAGATGATTAACAACCTATACAGGTTCGTAGAGAATGTTGTAACAGGTGGAGCTACTACCAGACATCAGATGAGTAGTACATGTAGAAGGCATACACACAAAAAGTGTAAGGGTGATCAGGGTGAATAACAGTTGCGAAAAAATACACAGAATAGGCGCAGGAGTATACGGAAGCGACGAGATAGTACAAGTGCGCAGGTGAGCAAATCAGATGGTGTGCAAGATGCCGACAAGATGCAAGAGCAACAGTTGTTGGATGTTCACAGGGAAGCTCCGAGCAACGAGACTAAAACGACAGACGTGACGGTGTACACCTCGACAGAAGCGAGTCTCATTTGCTCTTGATTTGGTTAGTGGCGGTGATCTCTCCGGTTGTGTACACAAAGGGGGAGAGATGGTGCCATGCTCTTCTACAAAGTAGTGAGCTTTGTGGGGCACCCGGGTTGGGGTGCGGGCACCTCGATGTAGAGGTGTGGGCCATGCTATTTGGGTGTGGCAGGACAACGACGACGACGATGGCAGAATCGACAGTGATGCTAGTTATCTTCTGCGTGGTTTGAAGAATTCAAGCAAATGTGGAGATTGTTGGGCTGTAGCTTGTATTCTACCAGGCCCGTATTTTATTTCTTTTGGTCTATATGTATTTAGTTGATGTGGAATTATGAGTCCACTAGAAAAAAGGGAGCTCCAAGTGCGTGCCTATAGATAGGACACTAGTGGAGCCATAAGAATAATGTCGTGATTCAAAAAATTGAGAGGTGAGCTCGTAGAAAAAAGGGAGACGGGTGCTGTATTTTTTTATTTTCAACATTAGTGAAATATTTTCTCTCTCGCTCGTGGACGTAGGTCGGTGTGAGCCGAACCACGTAAATTCTCGGTGTTATTTATTTTTTGCTTTTTTGTGTGTAGTTTTGCTTCCGTTCGTGTTTGGGGATGGTGTTCAAATCCCAACAAAAAGAAAGAATAGAAAAAAGATTTAAATTTTTTTAGTTGTCTTGAAAATCATGCAAGCTTATTATCCTAAATGAGCCCGCTTTTTTAATGATCCCAAAACATTGCCTAAGGCCTGGTTGGTAACTAGCTTAAAAATTAATTAATTTTTTTACATTTTTAATCAAAAAGCTAAATTTGGTTTAAAATAAGTTCTTTAGTAACAGTTTTTAAGTTAACTTTTTTGAAATTAGTTGTTTGGATAAAAAGTTAGTTTTTTTATTTTTTGTTCAAAATAAATAATTTTATCATTTTATATATTTGATATTAATAATTATATGTAGTTTGTAGCGATAGTAAATAAGTTATGAATAAAGATTATTATTGTATTTTAAAAGTAGTAGAAATTTAAGTAAAATATTTTAAGAATTTATATTTTGATTTGATTTTTTGACTTTTTTTTTCCTAAATAGACAACCTTAGTTTTTTAATATTTTTAACAAAAACAAACTAAAAAATCAAGGTTACCAATCAAGGCCTAAAATTGCATTCTACACTTGGAATTGTGATAAACTCTAACCGTATTTGATAATTTAGCTTTTTAAATTTTTTTGTTTAAATTACTTTAAGCGAAATAAATAAATAAAATTATTTGATAAATTTTAAAAGTGACTTAAAGCAACAAAAATAATAAAACAATGAGACAATGAACTTAAAGTCAAAGAAAAGTTGTTGTACATTTTTTTGTTTTATTTTTACACAATTTTGTATTCAGTATAAATATTATTTGATAGATATTAATAAGTAAGTTCTAAAAATATTTTTTATAAAGAAATAGATGTGTATAATAATGTCATGTTTGGATTGTTAAATTTGAAAGGAATAGACTAGGATTAAAAAATATGTGCGACGCACAAAATAATTTTTATCTTTAAATATAATTAATTTTGCGTTTGTATCGTAAGATTGAGACTAATAATTCAACAATTGAAAGATTAATAATATTTTATTTATGGTATTAATAATATTAGGATTCATTGGTATTATTAGTATTAAATTTCAGACTATCTTCAATCTTTATTTAAAGATTAAAAATAACTCTACAACTCTTATTTTATTTTTTATCTTATTTTAACAAACATAAACTAAATTTTTAACTATAATATTAAAAAATTATATAAAACTCTGAGAATTCTTGGGTCTATTTGGGAAAATTTATTTATTAGTTTATTGGCTTATTTTAGTTATAAATTTGTTTATTTAGTTTATTGACTTATTTTTGTTTATTTTTATTTTTTAATTTTTTTTTAATATTTTGATTAAAAAAATTTAATTTTTTAATTCGTATTAACGAAAAAAGTTTAAAAAATATAATAATTTAATTAAATAATTAAAAAAATTTATTAAAAACGAAAAATTAACTTAGTAAGAAGTAAGTCAATTTAACCGTACTGGGCCATTATTGGTTTTGTCCCATCCGATTCCATTAGGAATAACAAAAGAAGCCTTAATTCCATTCCACGCGATTTGTCCATATGTTCCACGCCATTCTCCCTTTCCATTTCTTGATTTTCTTGGGTACTCCTGTATTTCTCTTCCTTAACGGTCACTCCCACTTCCCTCCAGCGAGGATGAATCAGTTGGACTCTGCGGGTGATTTTTCGCAACAGTTACCAATTAGTTGTTTTCTTTCTAATCAGTTCCTACTCCCTTTACACGCAACGCAGTGCTCATTAGTTCGTATGCTTTATCTTCGTCATCCCAATTTATTTCTTCCATTTATTTTTACGACTGTACGCAATCTTAAATTTTTTTTTTAATCGAACAAGTTGATTGTTTCAATTTCTTTGAGGATGATGAATCTCTCCCCATACCTTTTATGTGTAGATCAAAATAATGTTTTCTTGGAGATTCACCAATGGTTTGTATGTGGGTATAATTTATATCTTTCAGGGTTGGCATCCATTGTGATTACCCACTTCTTTCTACGCTACATGTTTGATAAAATGTCTCAAAGAATGAAAGAAAGAAAGAAAGAACTGCAAAAGCATTCTTTAGCAATAACGCCACCGCCAAGGAGGATTTTTCATTGTTTTACCATAATGTGCGTTTGGTTAGTGGAATGTTTACGAACCTCTATTTTTTTTTTACCAATAAATTGGTGCAGGGTGGGTCAATGGTTTCTCCAATTTTCATGTTCATATTCAATTGCTCAACGGTGGACTGTAGGAGGTTAAAGCTGCGTACCTGAAGGTGTGCTTATTTTTTCTTTTTCTTTTTCTTTTTCTTTCTTTCTTTTTTTTTTTTTGTGCTTCAGTTTGTTTCTTGTTATACATTGTTCCATATAAGGGGGCAAGGTTCTATTAGAATAACTTTTGTATTTTGTTTCTTTCTTTTTTGACTTATCGGATGCCCCACGTATCCTTACCAGTGGAACCTCACTCTTTTTGAGAAAAAAAATTGATGTCCTTTATTGGATCACTTTAAAGGTATTACTTTTCAGCTGCAGCCACCTTG
>JAOTRH010000010.1:9360667-9376286 GCA_034768845.1 Heliamphora exappendiculata | reverse complement strand
GAGAGGCACAGGGGGGAGGGGATATTCTCCATCCCTTGACCGTTCTGGAGATATGGATGACCTAATTTTGATTATGATTTCAATACCTAATGCCCCGTTTGTTTTTTCTGCATTTTTTAGCGTTTGATAGAGAGAAAATTAAAAATCAACCGAAATTAAGTTAATTCTGGTAAAAAAAACATTTTTCATTTTTTAAAGGAGGAAAATATTTTCTGCACCTAATGAGACACAATTAATACATCACTTCAGCACAACCATTCCCATCTTCCCACTGCCGCCGCTGCCACCTCCATCCCACCACCACCATTGCTGCTGCCACCGTTAGCACCCCACCACCACCACCGCCACTGCCACCACAATCACCACCGCCGCCGCCACCACCACCACCGCAACTGCCACCACCACCCACTGCCACAGTGGTGCAGCCACAGCCTCTGCCACTACCACCACCGTAGCCACCACCACTACTGCCGCCGCCTCCACCTATATCAACACGGCCACAACCATTAGCACCACATTTAGAGTCACAACCAAACACAGAAAAACAATTTTCACCAAAAAAACATCTTGTCAAAAATATTTTTTACAATTCAAATATTTTCTGCCAAAACAAATCGAGCAATTTTAAGATTTTGGCCACTTCAATACCACAAAAAGGACCTTCATAAACCTAGTCAGAATTTTGGTTTTAATTTTATAATGACAGAATAAAAGTTTTTGTAGATCTTCTGAAAAGGGCAACCCTTAACTGGGGAAGTCACTGGTATGTCAGAAACAAATGGGAGGTCAGGACTCAGAAGAGCATCAGGAACCCCAAAAATTATAACCACAGAACTGCATCTCCACCAACCTCACAGTTATCAATAAGAGATCCAGAAGTAGTATTCCCCAATCGAACCTGAAAAAGCAGAGTCAGAATTGTGTCCTACTTAGTAAAGGCAAGTTGCAAGCTACGTAAATTTGCCAATTATACAACCACTCACTACCGGATCATCACTTAAGGAGACTAATCTGAAGCACAAACAAAAGCAAAGGCCAGACACAAACCTGCCAAAAGAGATACCTGGGGGCAAAAAACATTGTCCGCCTATTAAACCTACAAAAAAAAACATAGAAAGAGCTTTACAGTCAAAAGATTAATGATATCACTTAGACAACCATAAAGAATTTTGTTTTTTTGGGAGGGGGGAAGGGGGGGTAGTGGGGATCAAGAATTCTGCATGTTTCGTGCTTCTCATGGACAGTGCCATTTAAAAATGGCTTTCAACTCTCAATCCGAAATCTTCTTTGGGTCATACAATCTAGTATTGAAAAACATATATGCTAAGCATAATTAGCTTTCCTTATGTATGAGAATACAATAAAGCTTTTCATTTGGACACAAAAGCACAAACAAATATACATACATACTGTTGATATATGGAAAGCCACCTCTACAAGGCACCTTGGAAAGGCTACACAACACACTTCTACAAGCAAGCCACCCGCACTTGATCCGCGAATGAACAAGATGCCCTAGCTCACCTCACCTTCAAAAGATTCAACCCACCACGGCATCCTTGTTTAGTGAACAAGCCTCCTCAGCTCCTTGTCATCACGTGAATAAGCTTTAACGTCGAGAGCCCTAATCTAATCAGGCTCATAGACAATCCTAAACATGTTTCCCTTTAAGGCTGTTATGAGCTCTCTGTAAAAACAAAATGTGTCAAGTTAATCTGCATCAGTGCCTCATATAAAAGCTACAATTAGATTCTCAGTTTCGTCATATCCAACAGCTTTGAAAAAATAATTTGGAGATTTTTATCTAAAACAGAAAAATTGTCAATCTCGTAAACTTAAAACCTAAACGACAGTTCTTGTCTGCTGTTAAATTCTTCTCCATATGACTGATACAAGATAAACATGTGATTACAAACAAAGAAACAAAAAAATCACTCACTCAGCATCACCAAGGCAAAAACTCTGAACTCATGAACTCCATCAAAAGGCTTCTTGGGAAATACAGTAACCAGTCACAAAAGTAACAACATGGAAAAAGAACTACAATGGAAACAACAAATATTTTATTTGTATCAGTCAGCAGGAAACTAGAATTACACAAATTCTAAATCCCAGTAAGCACTAACAATGAATAGTCCATCTGGCTAGAAGTCCAGCAACAAGATATAACAGTTCAGAATAAGCAGAGCTCACTAGTAAAGGTCATTAGAGCATCCGAACAAAACCCTAATTTCAAAAGGATATTTTTGCAAAATAAAGCAGAAGAATTCAGTATGTGCACAGTAGAAAAGAAGGAAGAAACTGCATATAAAACCCAAAAACATGAGCACACAAAAAATGTTGAAAAGGATCGTCAAAAACCAATTCCATTTATTTTCTTTTGAATTGAAAATAGTATGAGATGACTACCAATTCACCCAAAATAAATAAATAAATAAATAACTTCGCATGGTGGAAATACCTATGATAATATACTGAAAAGAATTAGGAAAACTGAACTTGCTAAGGATAAATCTGCATGGCCGAGTCTTACATGTATAATGATATCTGATGAAGTTTTCCATCACGATAATCATAGGATCTGTCTTTTAAGTATTTTTTTAATGAAAAAAAAGGCATTTCACCACTCATGGTGCAAGTTCCGACTTTCTTTGATAGGCTAACCCCAGATGGATGGTGATCACTTCCAACAAATGCTGTATGAAAAACAGCCATTCAACTATCACAGTTACGACCAAATCTGCACCAACTGTATGCCCAAACCAAGTGCAAGTACTTACCTACTCTTGGGACTTCGGTTACCAAGTAATTCACCTATCAAAAACCTTTTACCAAAGAAAATACATAGCCTTCGCTCTACAAAGCCTGATGCAACTACAAGATAGAGTTTTAAGTAAATAAAAAATAAAAAATCCATTTAGACTTTTCCATAATTTCCCCAACCACCAAACAAAGATTAACCAGAGGGGAACCATTTATATATTAATCAGAGCCAATGAGAGAAAAATGGGAGGGTGAAGAAACAAGATAAGGTGCCATTAAATTCTGTCGCTTTAACATATTTGACAAATAAGAAGACAAGTATCGGGACAATGGCAAAAAGATGAGGCCCTTCCTAATAGATTTGTGGAGTCCTTTTCCAACTGAAAAAGGCAACAACACATGGGCTCAATGAAAATATAACCTGCATAGGAGCAAAAATAAAAAGAAAACAAGGAAGATGATGAAGAAATTGATCTATGCTCAATTAACATCAAACTTTAAAAAAAAGTTCAATAAATAAAAGGAAGAAAGTTTGACTCTTTGCCTCTTTCACAAATCCAGGCAAACCACCACCAATGTGGCACTGTAAGGAGTTCCTTTAAAACTTCAGCAGAAAACAAGGCCAGAGGTAATGGTTTACAAACAACACAAAGTAGCAGGTGAAAAGTTCATTCCTTTCCCCACCCAGGTCAAGAGGAAACCAAACTCACAGAAGATCACAACACCAGCAACAGAGCAATAATACCCACCACCTAAATGGAGCTAAATTGTCATCTGTGTACAACCCAGTATAGTTCCACAGCACCTTGTCATAGGAGCCACCTGGCGCCAAATTGGTCTCTCGCTTCCAATAGTCAAAACATTGACATCAGACAGCTTCATGATGTCCCAATTCCATCTCTCAGGCCCAATCACCCCTCCAATCACATAAATATCATCTCCCAACCCAATCATTGCAAAGCCAATTCTCCTTCGGAACTCAGATGCTGAAACCACCACCTTCCTCGCTTCTATTTCCTGCTTGAAAATAAGGCCATGACTCATCACATAGAGTGCTCCGCGGACAACTGCCATTGGACCCTGGAGCCACCCAGAATCCCGAACAGTCCAACCAAGTTTCACATCATCCAGGACCTGCACAGTTGACAACCCCTTGTGCAAGACATGGACCTTACCCCCAATAACTACTCCTGTACATGCTGTATTGTGAGTGCGGTGGAGATCAGGTATTGAAACCCAGTCATCCTTCGCAGGATCATAAATTTCTGCTTTAGATATTGATTTCCGGCAGCTAGTGAAACCGCCAGCAACAACAATCTTTCCATCCAAAACACAACACGCAAACATGGCACGGGGCACGAGCATGGAAGCTCGTACGGCCCACTGCCGGGTAACTGGGTCATATGACCAGACCTCATTGGTCGCAAAAATCCCATCATGGTCACCAGTCAATGGGTCAACAGCATCACTGCCACCACCAAGCACAAACAACTTTCCAGCGGTGGAGACAACACCAAAGTTGGCAAGTTGCCTGATCTTTGAGGGGAGAACAGGGAGAGTGATCCAAATGTCTCGGAGAGGATCATAAAGCTGCCATAGATTCTCAGGGTCATATGCGCACACACACAAGAAGTCCTCCGATGAACTGACCTCCTGTCGAGCTTTGAATAGCTCAGGGCTGCGGATGGCAGATCGCCAGGAACGTGAGACAAGTTCCAACTTGGGATGAAGGTAGAGAGGAATCAGTGCAAGGCACCTAAGCGCAACTGCATTGGGGAGACCTTCAATCAGCCCAGACATTTTTGCTACTTTTGGATCTGTTTATATTGTTTCTCAACCACGAAGTGAGAGCAATATCTGAAATACCAAAAGGGTAAAGAAAATACCATCAGCACATGACTTCAAGCTAATTTATATGAGCACATTGATAACTACTGAATGTCAAATCCAAAGAAAGATATTGCCGCATGGGAAGATCCATAAAAGTGAATAATCCAGTACGTTTGTATGACATGTAGACATTTAAGGATACAAAATCTGATTTAAACTTCATCAAAATTTCAAGATATCATCAGGTTTTTTTCTTCTTATAAGGCTCGGATAAGAAGCCAAAGAAATATCAAAGAAAGAAACAAATGGAAAGGTAAAAAAATGATTAGGGATAGGATTAGAACATGAGATGGTCTCTCAAGCATTTAGACAATTTAGTCCATCCTATAGGCTGTAGGTTTGCTACTGGTTTATTACATCACCGTGTGATAATCCACATATTTTTTTAATTAATATGACCAACTTATGCTAAATGACATTTCCTTATGAATCCACTAAATACTCCACAGGTTTTCAGGTTGTTCACAACTATAGATCGTGTTGTTTAAGCCTTGAATATATCCTACTCAGCCCCCACCAAAAAGAAAACTTCTAAAAAAAAGAAAAGAAAATGTAACGTCGAATATAGAATGTCATAGATAATATTACGATATGAAGACAAACTGCAAAACATCAGTAACTACTATGACCCAAAACAAATCAAAAATAAAAGTACATAAACTTAACAGCCCCAGCAATTCATATTGAGTCTTTGACCAACTTTCCCATAAAAGACCAACGTCCAAGTAAGCAAGCAACAGCAAAATAAGCACGATAACCAATTAACTGAAATGCCTTGATTTGTGTTTCATAAACACTTTAAATGCATCAATTACTTATGTCAGACACATCAAACATGGACAAAGGGATCAGCTACAGATAAACATGCCAGGTGTGGGATATCGCAAAATAAGAATGATTGGGGGGAAAAGGAAGCATGTCCCTAGTTCTTCGATACATAATAATTAGGTTAAACCCATTGCACAAAGCTCCCGCTTATGGCAAGATTTGGGGGGCATAGTAAAGCCAAATATGTGGTGATGGTGATGAACCAATTTAACTTGAAAAACCGCATCTGCAGAGTGCAAACATAGGAATATCTGCACCGCTGTCTGCAGATTGTGTCCTTAATTCACAAGTCCATACATATTGAATATGTATTAAGAATTGTCACGGACACTAAAGGTGACATTGTCTCTCATAGATGGTATAATGCTTATCACTAAAAGGGGAAGACAATGAGAGGAGATTTTTTAAGGGGTCCGTAGTAATGTATAATGAAATCCTTAAAAGGCCAATGCCCTGCATTCTGAGCAACCAAAAGAGACAGATGAATTAGGCTGGACAAGCACTCATTCATTACAGAGAAAAATCACAGATAGGACACACAAATACAGGAGTATATTATCTCAATTGAGATAACGGTGTCAATTCCAGCATACATCCAAATGCAATTATCAAATAGAATGCAAATTCTACAACGATGAATACTTTTAAGACATCTAAAAAAGGGGGTAAAAATCAACATGACCATCAATCATCATTAACAACAATAAGTTATAACAAGTTAAGAAGCACAAACACTTTTAATAAGATGTAATGTACGTGTTGAACACTTATCAGATGCCGACACTCGTTGGACGCTCCCTGACATATTGGACACCCGTCCCAAAGTGCCCTATTATTATTATTATTTTTAACCATCTTAGACTAAAAGTCTATGATGCCAGATGGACTGCAAGATTACAAACAAATAAAAGTAAATGATCCAAATAAAATAAATAAAAGAAAATAAAGATCACACTCAAAAGAAAATAAAAATTCTTGATCTTAATATCAAGTCAAAATTCATTCAATCAATATCATAGTCTACCAAACCTATTGCATAATAGCCTATTTATAGACAATCAAGAAAACCTATTTCCTTAAAGATAGCGTGCCGACAAGATGGTGTCATCTCTGCTGGTTATCCATATAATTACAAATATATATATATATAGTTCCAAGAACTATGGACCATAACATTAAAAACAAGAAAATAAGCCTGCTGCTTAATGTCATCATGTCAAATAGGGCGCTAAGTAAAATGAAATTTAACCATAAAGATGTCACACTTCCCTTTAAAAAGGAAAACAAAAGGAGAAGATGAATGAGAAAAATGGAACAACAAAAAAGATGTAGGTGTTATGATTCTTTCCAAGAATTAGTACTCACAACATAACTGCAAGAAATTGCAGATTTTCTCAATACCCAAAAATAAAATGTGAGGTGTTATAGTTTTCGAAGAATAATAAGCTGCAGTATCATTTACACGAGAAATTGGAGCCCAGCTATTAAATCCCGAATCAAGAACATTTATAGGCAGTGCACAAGGGTTCTATTGCTGTTCTCAAATCCACCGAAACCACCCACCAGAAGCAAACATACTAGCCACGAAATCGATGATCAACTAATGCACAAATGAAAGAGAGATTGATTTAAAGAATTACGACGCGAAATTGAAATTGAAATTGAAACACGACCGTTGAACCCCATAAACCCTTACATTGACAGAAATTGAACCTACATCACAATAATTTCAACAGCTTTCGCCAAAACCCACTATGAATTCAACACAATTGAAATTGGATTCGAAGTTGTAACTATTCGAATTCATCATCCTACGCCGATAACGGTTGAAAGACAAGGAAGATTCGTTGGATGAGGCGAGCAAGATTTAAAACCTTGATGATTTGCCAGTCCGATGAAGATAAGGATATTTGCGCCCTGTAAAAGGAATCGAAGAGCGAGAGGGGAAAGAGAGAACAAAAATAGTAGTCGAGAATGAGAAAGTAGCAGCTGTATAGCCTAAGAAGCTATGCACGTGGCCTTTTCCATAGCAATACGGAAACGCCGAAACGCAAAGGCGGTGTGATGTTATTGGCAAAATGAAGGCTCCTTTCCAATCCAACCTCCTTAAGTTTGGTGGGATTATATTAATCCTTTTGACATTTTTTTAACTACTGCTTCAATTTTTAAAGTTTAAACGCCTTATTGGTAATTAGATTACAATTTTTTTTAAATTAGCTAATTGGGTAAAAAGTTTTTTTTTTTTTTTTTTTGCATATTGTCATTCTATATAATTTATGATTAATTAGTTATTAGTCATATTTAAAATAGTTCTAAAATATTTAATATCACTTTTAAATTTTTTTAAGCTCTAATTTCAATTTTAAAATATTATTTTAAAATAGAACAAATATACAATTTCACTGAATTTGTTGGATCGATGACTAATAGAACAAGATATCGTCTTTACGGCAAATAAGGTCGATGGCAGAGAACAAGATCAACGGTGATCTATGTTGGGAGATAATCCAACGCCGTAAATATATACATGTTCGGTGATCCAGAAAATACATCTTTATTAACTTTCAACAATTACAATAATCTAAAATTATATGAAAATGAAATAACAGAAACAACATTAATAGAACTTGCAAATCGAGTCCTGCAATCGCAGTTTCCTTAAGAATGATTTGCCGCCTACCGAGGGTGTTTAGGTATTCCACCGGTGTCACTCTCCTAGGATAAAACGGCTCAATGATCGTTGGAACACTACCAAAAATCGGCTACGAACGTACTCCGTCTGTCTTTCTCTCTCTTGCAGCTTGCACTATAACCTGATAACTATATCTATCATTTCTCACATTCTATCTGTTGCTCTCATTCTCTGCTTTGTTTCGTCTCTTCATCTTCCCCTGTGGGATGACAGCATATATAGCCCTCCATTATGAATTGGGTTACAGGGAAATCAATAGCCACTCATGGCTATTGATTTCAGGATTTAATTGTCAATTGAATGGCCAATTCAATTGCAATTGAATTCTGCTACTGAATTCTGAAATTCAATGGCCAATGAATTCACATATTCCAACAATCTATGTGATAAGGACAATGGCATTTAACTGATCCAGCTATGGGGTTTCAAGCTTGGACGTCACTGAAAATGGATTGGCAATGAGAAATTTTTCGATAAAATGATATGAATTGTCCTGATAACTAAGAAATTTATCGGTTAAATGACATGATAAGTTTTCTCGAGAAAATTAAATTAATAAATTTCAAATGATGTAAGAAATTTTCTCAAGAAATTTCTCGATAAATTTAAACTGATAAATTTCTCAGTTAAAAGAGAAAAAAATGCTTTCTTCTTCTCTTTATTCTGAAATCCTAACCATTCGATTACCTCGCTAGAGAAAAATAAGGTGATTGGTGGCAAAGAAGAAGGAGGAGGTTAGCGTCGAAGAAAAATTATGAGATCGACACCGAAGAAATAGGATGTCGTGACGAGGGCTATAGTTTGGATGTTTGGCTGTTGCTTGGGGTATATCACGAGTTCTACTTTCTTACCCAAACAAAAATGAAAAGTGAAAGAAGATAAAATGATTGGCTCATGTCAAGAACCTAGTGAATGGGAATAAATTTTTAAAAAAATGTAAAAATATTTTTAATGTTTCTCCAATTGATAAGGCTCAATCCTCCTCGAATTAATTCAATGTGCTTGAATCTTGTGTGTTAGAGGAGATGAACATATGTAAGAAGGTGGTAGGTGGAAAGAGTGATGATAATGTGTGCTCCCTAAGTGTTGACATATCGGGTTGTGTTGGATGGGAGGATTTCGATAATCCCTTGATATATGTGATTGCTAATCATTGAAATATAAATCTGTAGAAGGTAGTAGAGCATTAAGCAGACTCATCTCCCAAATGGAGGAGAAGTTGGCCACCTATTTTGAAAGTTTCTCTGTGCCTCCAATTCGTCGATCTACATGTTGAAAAATGTCTTCAAAATTCATTTTGGATGAAAATTTTATTGGCCCTTGGACGATTCCATTTTCAAGTGGTGATAATAATAAAAAGCTTATGAAGAGAATTAAAAATTTTAAACTTGGTAGAGAAAAATTAATTCATTTGAATAAGTCTAAAAAATCGTGCTTAAATAAGAAAAAGTAAATTTTTTTCCAACTCTCAGTTTGTGAGAGTTTCTAGGCTTGTTTTTCATTTTGTTTTTGATGATTTGCTCCACCATCTTTTTGTTGGCCATTGAGAGTGTGTATCGAGCTCTTTTGTATATCTTTAATTTTGGTTAATATACATTTAATTATTTAAAAATAAATGAGACCTGAATTTTAAAAAAAATATAGAATGCCACTAATCATCTTACAAATTCTATATATAGAACTCCTATTTAAAATTTTTTATAATTTATTATAACGACCGTATATAGTTGTCATTGTTAATAAAAAAGAATAATTAAGCGCGAGTATTCGCCTTTTAGAATAAGACGGGGATTTGGATAGAATATTTAAGAATTAATATTTTATTTTAGATTTTTAATTTTTTTTTGTCAAATGGGCTATATTTCTTAAAAGTTTTCAGTAAAAAAAAAAACTAAAAATCAGATTTCCAATCATTTCCTAAAATTGAATTACAATTATCTCATTACTATTAACTGAATGTTAATAGAATTAATAATAGTGATTGAATTACAATTATCTCATTACTATTAACTGAATGTTAATAGAATTAATAATAGTGTTAGGCAGAACTGAAATTAGTTATTTTGCAAATTATAGTTGAAGAAAAAATAATTTTAGCTTATAACAAAAGTTATTTATATTTAAAATAACTGATAGATTATGTATTTTAAATTTTAAATTGTGCTAAAAAAGCAATAATTTTATCAATGGCAACAAGCATATTAGTAATTTGCCTAACACCTTCCCTTGGTTTTTCAAAGCCAAAATCTAAAAGCCTAAGGGAAAAGTATTGTCAAACACCTCCAATCAAAATCTCAATTGCATCAATCACACAATATTTTAAAAAATATTAATGTTGTTCATTTTGTAATTATAAACTCAAATGAACTATGATGAAACTTCAATTTTCATTCATAAAAAGCAATAATATTGACTTCCTTACCTTTCAACTAAAGCAAGTTTAAAATTTCACGAGTAAAACAATAATTTTCATTACGTTTATAAGTACTAATATCATTCACTCAAACCGCAAATGTTATTTTTATTGCAATATAGTCTAATTATTTTTATTGTATAGATTATATATAGGTAAAAATTAATTACATATCATTAAATATTTAAAAAATAAACGGTGTATGAATTTTATTGTTTATTTTTTTAACACAAATGTTATTTTTTTAAACACTTAACAATATTTAATTAATTAAATATTTGTATATAAATAATATATATGCTAAGAATAATAAAATAAATAATTTTAAATGCAAAGTATATTTATTTTAAAATCAAAATTAATTTAACTATATCTATTGAATTTCTTTAAAAACTATATCCGAGTTGGAACAGGCATTGGAATATTAACAGGCATTGGAATATTCTCTTGTGCAATAATATTTTCCAATTTATTTTCACCTTCTCTTTCATTATTTTTTTTTCTGTTTTGTTTTTATTTTTAGCGTGTGTTTAGTTAGTTTTTTTTTTTACTAATTTTTTTAATAATAGTTCAAACAAAAATACTTTTAAAATTTTAGTGTCATAAAATACTTAAAAATAATAAAAAATAAAAATAAATAAACAAAACAAAAAAATAACTTAATGGTCTTTTTAGCAGGTTCCGTTGGCTTAAAAAACTCTAATTTAGGTATAAACGGATATACTTTTGGAATCACTTTCCTCATCAAAAGTAAAAAAAAAAACTAAAAATCTAATTTCAAAAATGACGTAACGAAACCCATAATTAGAAAAAATAAACCAGATGCACACTTATATTTCCCTTTCAACATGTTCATTCAATGTTTTTATTGATAAATATTTATTTTATTCTCCAATTCAATAAAGACGTATATTAATTTTTTTTACATAAATTTTGTTATACACACACGCACGAACGTGCGTATAATAATATTTTTATATTTAAAAAATTTTCATTAGGATCTATAAAATAATATCTATATTGAATGAAAAATAAGAAATAAAAAATAAAAAAATTATATTAACAAAAAAATATGAACTTTCTTATTTTCACAAATTAGAAATTTCTTTTATATTTTTTTAACTAAAAAATCTTACAAAAAATGAGACCTCTTTAATTTTCACACAATTAAGTTAGGGTCTTTTCTTTTTTTGAAGTGTCTTTTTTAACATTGACTAGTATAAACTAATATGTAAATTTTGAAGCTCTTATTTAGGAAATAAAAAATACTTTATGAAAATGAGAATTATCTACCTTTTTTTTAAAATGAAGAACTTATTATTCTCTCATTATATTTAATGAGAATTTTTATTTTATTTTATGTCTAATTAATGTCTAATAATTAAATATAATTTAAAGTATAATTAAAAAATTATTTTATTTGCTTCTCTATTGTGATTTGTCTCATTATTCATTTACTATTTTAAATATATAAATTTTCCTATTTTGTACAAATGAGAAGGTTATCATTTTATTGAGAGAACGAATTTTTTTTTAATATTTATTTTCATATTTAATATAGATCTTTAAGAGAATGTTATAAAAATAAAAATATTATTAAATATAAATATATATACTGAAAGTTATACAATTGAATATTTTAAAAATATAAACTAATTGCATAAATGTGTTCTCTCTCTCTCTCCTCTATTCTCATTAAGCATATTTTAGAAATTGTATATTAAAATAGGACTTATTAAAATATAATTTTAAAAATAAAACTTAACTCTAAACAAGTATGAGACCTAAATGCCCCTATCTTTTTTGGTGCAACTTTTTCTCTGGAAATTTAAATTTCGAATTTAATTAGTGTTTTTACACTTCCATCCATATATTTGGGTTCGTTCGAATTTAATTAGTGTTTTAAATATAAATATAAATTTCGAAAGTTATACAATTGATTTTTTTTTTTGTGTTTGAATTGAGTAGAATTAAATAACATACTAAATAATAATTTACCATTGTATTAAGTTAATTTATATTTAAATTAACTTAAATAAATTAATAAGTTAAATTTTATGTTATTGTTAAATTTTATGTTATTTATTTTAATATTTCTTATTATTTTTTAAAAATTTTAAATTCACTTCTTAATCTAATTATTCCTAATTCCACACATCTCCTTTACTAGTTATCCCCCATTTGATGGACTAATAGTCCGTCCGAACTATTAATCTGGAGACTTAATAAACGCAGTATTAAATTATACTCCAGACTAATAGTCCGGGCCAAATCAAACATGGCCAAATAGTCATTTGATGTTGGATTTTGGTCCTTCCTCAAATTACTTTTTTATATTGGTTTGTGCTGGTACAGAGTTGCAAGTTATATAGACAAAAGTTATATTATTCTATACATTAAGAGTGAATAATAACTTAATATATAATACTAATAAATATATTTCATGTTTATTAATTGTATCGTTTATTTTAAAACTTAAATTGATCGGATATTAATAATTAATTATTTAAACATACTAGTTTTAAATAAAATAAATAATCTATTATTAAAATCATACATACCATTAAAATAAATCTTATAAAATGCTATATTTACAAATATCTTATCAACCGATCTTTTATCGTGAATGATCTTCTTAATATGCTATTCAAGATAAATGATTCGGATCATTGAAATGAACTTGACACGGGCTCATAAAAAATAAACTTTATAATAAAAGTATATTTTCTACATTGCAAAATAAAAAGTCAGGTCCAATTATGCTTTTATTACTCTTATAACAATTTAACTTTATATAGAATTGTTAAGGATACATTTTATTTTTATTGTCATATTCTTCATTTTATAGAACTTGCTTAGAAAATTATCCTTTTAAAAAATTAAATTAATCGAATGGAAATAACTAATTACTTAAAGATATTTATGTTAAATGAAATTATGGGTACATTGTTAAAATGACACATACTATTAAAATAAATATTATAGGACACTATATCTACACATATAAAATCAATATATGTTTTTATAGATATTATTTTCTCAATATATTCTACACGATAAACGGTTCAATAATCCATATAGGTTTGTTATGAACCTATAAAAATAAAACATTATGATAAATAAATATTTTTCAATATGTAGAATATGACTAGTTAAATCATGAAATAAGAACGTTCGATGAACAAAAAAAAAATTGTAGAAGAAGACTCAAAACCAACTCTCTAAAGTTAAGGATTAACTAAAGAGAATGGCCAACCTAGAGGCAATTGTCACAAAGTTTTAAAAAATATTATTATAATAGCATTAATTCTTATCTTAAATTTATATAAATTAATTTTATTTTATTTTATTTTTAAACCCTAAATATTTGCCCCATATAATTTTATAAAAAATATCTACCCTCTTGATTACAATAATTATAGAACACCGAATGAATGACCAAAGTATCTACCCTCTTGATTATAATAATTATAGAACACCGAATGAATGACCAAAGTATATTTTTCTTAACACTTGCAACGATGTGGTGCACTCATTCTAATAACATTATTAATTTTAATAATATTATTTTAATAATTTAGAGAGTTACAAATAAAAAAAAAACAACTAGATTTAATTTAGGATTTCTTTATGTTTTAACCTGTGTTATAAAATTCAATACCATATTAAATTATTTTAAAAAATATCATATTAAATTTATTATTACATATAACTAACTGCATAAATATGCCTTTACTGTAATGGTAAAAAAGTCATAGCACAACCAAGATATTATAATAATATCACTTATTAAAATGCATTTTTTTATTACTTTTATCCCAACAAATTATAATCTTTTATAATTTTTTAAAATAATTAATTTCTCTTAGCATCATTATTAATTTTATACCATTACAATTTTATATAATCGAGTTCTAAATCAAGTTATATAATGACAGTGGCTCAATTAAAGCAACGATATTTGAAAATAATGCAAAGAAATTACTTTCAATCATTACTACCAAGTTGATGAAATTTGCATAAGAGATAATAATTTTTAATTTAATTTAAATTCATATTCTCTTAAATATCTCCTAATATATTTTCTTATTTAATATTTTTAAAGCATTAACAAATTAGAAAAAAAAAAGCATTCTCAACGGTACAAATTCAAATTCATCATGTTATTCAGTTAAAGTTGTAAGTATACGTAATCTGTGCAAATTTAGTGATATAATTTGACATTGATTCTAAATATAAATTCTACATATGCATCTACCAGTTCCTTTTCACTCCCTTGCATAAGAGATTGTACTCCAACAAGTTAATTAGTTGAGACAGAAAATTTAGATCTTCCTATCTCAAAATCAAAAAATAAAAAATTAGATGTTTCAAAGTTGAAAGCTCTTTTATATGCTACTAAAAAATAGCACTAACTTAAATTCATATCGTAATATTATGTTTGTAATATTTTTTCTTACAAATCCAGCATATATAATCTTTTTGCACTTATTTTGTAGATAAACTCATTATTAGGCTTGTTGGTAAATTGATTGGTAAACTTTTGTATTGTATATGACCAACTTGCTAAATTATTCTATGAATACTAATATTTGTGCAACTAATTATTCTATGAATATGAAATATATTTTATAAAAATATTTTTTCAAATGATCAATCGATTGGAATGAGATGATTCTAAAAAGTATGCCAATTATAGCTAATTTTGATTTTTTTTAATAAAAATGAATTTAAAAAAAAAAAACCAAAATTCATAAAAGTAAAATACTTTTTTGTTTTAATAATTTATTAGTTTATATATTATAAACTAATGTATTAAACTTATAATAACAAATTTTTAAGTTAAACTATAAACTAGTTACTAGTTTATTATATTATACAAATATAATTTTATTATTTTATTAGTTATTAAACTATAAATTATAAACTTGTTCGTTTATAGTAAACTTATTAGTATATAATTTATAATATAATACATTAGTTTATAATAAACTTATTAGTTTATAGTAAATTGACTAGTTTATTAGTTATTA
>JAOTRH010000010.1:9341719-9360567 GCA_034768845.1 Heliamphora exappendiculata | reverse complement strand
TATTAAGTTAATTTATTTTAAAATTAATTTAAATAAATTAATAAATTAAATTTTATGTTATTTATTTTAATATTTTTTTATTTTATTTTTATTTTTAAATTTTTTTAAATTCACTCTTTAATTCAATACTTCTTAATTCTATACCTCCTCACTAAGTTATTATTATTCATTTGGTGAATTAATAATTCGTTCGAATAACTAGTTCAAAAGCTTTTTTATACAAATAAATATCGAATTGGACTGTACACTAAATTAATAGTCCAAACAAATTTTTAATTTGCCGAAACAAATGAGACCAGAGAGTTTTCAGGTCGGAGAGTTTGTGTTATCTAAAGCTTTTGTCCAGAAGAGCGTCGCTATTGTTTGGTTTAACTTAAATTATAAATTTATAAATTATACATGATAATATATAATTACAATTTAAAATAAAATTAATAAATTTTTATTAAATTTATAAACTAAAAGTAGAAGTAGTTAGATTTTTATTTGTTGATTTAAAATTAAAAATAAAAAGAATGTTATTTAAAATTATTAATTTTTTATGGAATTATAAGTTAAAATTTTAAAAATAAATACCTCGCTGCCATGTGTACCACCGGCCCACTCACCCCCAAATAAATGTGTAGCACCGCCCCTACTACAATGAAAGGGATCTGTCATCTTTACCAGGTTTTAGGACTTGTTTGGAAATAATTCGACAAATTTAGGACTTGTTTGGAAATTTGATTTTAAGTTAGGTTTTTTTGTTTAATGTTATTTAAAGCTACATAAGCTAAAAGTTTATTTGGTGAATAGTAAAGGTAACTTTAAGACAAAAGATAATAAGTTCAAAAAGTTGATTTAAAATGGTTTTAAATTAAAAAGGAAAAAACTTAGCTTAAAATTGTTATATTTTTTTAAATTTTATTTTAAAATAACTTTGCATCCAATGGATCTTGTTTGATAAGTTTTGACGAATAATTTTAAAAATATAAATTTTATAAAAAATAAATATATATAATAAAAATTATAATATTTCTTAAAAATATATATAAAAAAATAAAAAAAAGCCTAAAAATCTTTAGGTTGGTAAATGAGGCCTTTTATTTTTCAAACTTTTAAATAAAAAATAAAAAACTTAACTAAAACCAATTGACAAACAAGACATGAACATGTCAAGTGGCACCACTTTGTATATAGGTGAATGATTAAGTTGTGTGAAATGAACCATGAAAAAATAAACTAATAAATTTACAGCATGCTAATCATCGTCCAGTAGTCCAGTGGACGATCGTTAGCTTTTTTTTTTTTTATAAATTTGTTACAAATGATGTAATTAAATTGAGGATTAACTAGAAGTAAATATCTATTGATAAAGTATTTATTAGTTTTATATAATTCTAAAAATAATACATAAAACTATAATTTTAAAGAATTCTAAAAATAATACATAACTTTGAGCTATTAAAATTATTATTCTCAATATACACTATTTAACTATTAGTGTAGAGATGGCAAACACTTAGGCTATATTTGATTTAATGAAATGAAGCCCCAAATGAAATGTCATTCAATATTTAATGAATTGGTCATTTTATTAGAAAGTGCAAAAAATAATCATAGTATTATTTTCTATTTTTTTGTTGAGATTAAATACTTTTATAACAGCATAGCTCTTTACTTATTTTATAAAAAAATTATATTTTATAAACCTCCACAAACGTTGAACCCCAACACTTAACCATAGACTCACTGACCCCTCAAATCCCAAACCTTAGTCCTCATCCCTCAGTTTTAGGCCGTGGGTCTCAACCCTTGACCTTGGACCATGATCCCAAACTTGACCACACAATTCTTGACCTCAGGCCTCGACCTCGACCTCAACCTCGATCTCAATTTTAAATTTTAAATCCTAAACCTTCAAACCTTAACCTTGTCCTTTGAATCCTAACCTACTAATCTCTAAACTTCGACTCGCAAAGCCTCTGCCCCTAACTCCTAGACCCCCAACTCTTGATTTCTCAAACCTCCAACCCCTAACCTCTCGAACCATTGACCCTTGACACTTGAATTCCTAATTCCCGACACTATAAACACTCGGACTCTCGACTACCTAAACCTTAGACCTCTAACCTTTGACTTTTGACCTTTCGAACCCCCAATCTCCTAACTCTGAACCTCGAACTCCTGAATCCCGACCCTAAACCCAAAAACTCAGGACCTTGATTCCCGATCCTTCGCCTGACACACCAAACCCTCGAATCTTCGAACCCTCAACCCCAATCCCAGACTCGATCCCTACATAAATCCCCAGACCCCTCCACCACCACCATTACTTCATCTTTTATTACCACTAGTACTACTACCATCACTGCCATGGTCATCTCACATAGAGTTGCAAATTTTGTAAAAAAAAAAAAATAGAGTATTTTGATAATGCCCGAATAAATATAATTCCGTTTAACGAATTTTGGAATTTTACTCATACGTTTGAACTAAGCATTAGAATAAGAAGTGCAATTCTCATCTCATTTAATTTCATACCTATTCCAATCTCAATTCCATTCCTATTAAAGATTATTTTAATTAACCAAACACTACCTTAAACCTTATTTGTTGTGGAGGATTTAAGGGTCGAATTTGATTACAAATCTGAAAGCATATTTAATTCCATATTTAGATGCAAATTTGGTGCTTAGATCGTAGCAAGAAATTAGATAAGACGAGGGATAACATACAAAATGACACTATTAGCCTGGCATTTCATACTTGGTTAATTTATATATTTCATTGCTAAATAACTGTCTAATGTAAAAATAAGCTTCACTACTAGCCAAGATATCCAATGGAAATGCTATATCATGACTGTTAGTACGGGTTTTGCCAGTAAAGGGATCGAGACAACAATAACCTTCACGGTAGGATGATAGCTAATAAATATACAAGGAACTGAACGAGGCTAGAGTTTATGAGAAGTATGTGGACGGAATCATGGAAAACACTGATAACCAAACACTCTGAGAAATGTATAGTCTGGAGGAGTCTGAAAAACAACTTGGTTCGTTTTCGTACCGTACTAAAATAAATATTTAAAATTTTAAAATTAATTATTATTTAGTAAAATAGTGGTTAAGTCCATGTATCGTTCATCAGGAACTATGAGACAGAATTACAATTTCACAACTTAAAATATCATCTTATTTTCTTTTATAAAAAGATTTTTTTTGTTTTAATCTAAAAAAATCTAAAATTAAATTAAACTAAAAATAAAATATTTGATTTAGATGATAAAAGATTTTTTAAAAATTTAAATCCACCAAAGCCAGCATTTTAGTTTCATTCAGAACCAATTTTATTTATTCGATTCAATTCAATTCGGTTACGACTATAAGACTGACACGGATTAATAAGAAGATGAGGTCGAATCCAAACCCGACATATCATATCTTAGATGTGGTACGCATCGTTTGAGTGATCCCGGCATGACCCGTCCTATCCGAGCATAAGATATCTCACGTTTGGATAAGAACAAGAATATATAACAGTTGTATGATCTTGTTGTTACAATCATATAAAGTAAGAACGAAAACTAGATAATCAAATTAAAAACCTGTTAATCAAACGCCAACGTCTCAAAATCATACAATGAACTAATTTCGAATAGAAAAGAAATAAAAATCTAAACTACATTAAAATACAGACTAGAGGTTCATCAACCCTTAGGAAGAAGAAGATCAGCCGATCATGTTTCGGCTCGAATCTATAAAAAGTTGAGGAAGAATGGAATCCCAAGCCTCCATCTTCGACTTCTCGTCACTTTCTGAGCCTCCAGAGTTGTCTCTAGAGGAGTTTTCAATCTGATTTTTGAAGATATAGAATGAATGGAATGAATCCCCCATGACTTGTTTATATAGTAGTGATCCACATCCCTTGTTGTAGAGTTTCGTTCAAATTCTGACTGTCCCGTTCTGTTCGGACGCTTTCCGTTCCATCTGGACGAAAATCTTTCTATTCTGGTTCAATTCGGACACTCTAATTTCTGTCCGAATGCAAATCATTCTAGTCAATTTTTGTCCGGACGCCCATATTTTCGTCCAGACTCAATTTCGCAAAAACGCGACTACGCTGTTGTGCCAATTTCAAACGAGAATAATTCTTTCATCCGAACTCTAAATAGGGTCATTCTTATGTCTAAATTGAATTCCCGAAAGCCTACTTTCCAATGGTTCTGGCCTCATATCAAAACTCATTTTGTACAAAAAGTTATGACAAAAAAAGTAAAGGTATGTCAATTTTTTTCACACATTTTTCGCATATTTTTTGTTGAACTTCTTTTGAAACACTATTTTCTTCACCATTGAACTTTTTTTACTGAATTCCTTGAACTTTGAGTTATTACCAATCATGGTGCCAGGTCTTTGGGTCCTGAGATATAACCAGAACAACGTTATTTTGATCATTTAGCTTCCGTTTTGAAATTATTGACTTTTTACAGCTTTTGATCCATTTTAGCACATTTTTCTACGATCTTGCTTCTTCTGATGCTAACACTGAAACATTACTAAAACATATTAATAAACGCATAAGTGAGACTTAGCGAAGCATAGTTTGCAGATTTGATTTGCACTTTTATATACCAATAGAACTTCAAAAGAGCTGAAATTGGATAAAGGAGTAGGTGACATTCGATTAATAAGAAAAATAGACATTGCAACAACATCAAACCAGTAATCTATAGTAAAAGAACCTTGATGCATTAAGGCAATACAAGTTTTAATAATGTGTCCATGTTTCCTTTTGGGAACTCCATTTTGAGAAGGGGTGTGAGGACAACACATTTGATGCACAATACATTCTGAACACAAGAAATTCTTGAGTTTGGAACTAGTGTATTCTCCTCCTCCATCGGGCCTCAAGAATTTAAGATTGATAGCAAACTTCTTTCCAACATAAGATCTAAACTCTAAAAACTTTGCAAAAACTTCACTTTTGTAACAAAGAGATTAAAGCCAAGTAAATTAACTATAATCGTCAATGAACAAGATATAGTAGTGAGAACCGGTATTGAATTTATTAAAGGGACTCTAGATATCAGAATGTATTAAAGCAAAAGGTTCCTTAACAAAGTAGTAGAAAAAGTTCATGGTAGTCTACAACACTTTGACAGAGTGCATTGAGAACAAAGAGAATGCTGTAAAGATAGAGATGGTAAAGCTAAAGATTTGGCCATATGATTAAACTTGGCTTGAGAAGGGTGACCCAACCTTTGATGCCAAATATCAGTCAAAGTTCTGATACTGATGTAGATCGATCTGTGAGGATGAAGTCAAGACACTTGGATTAAACTGGTGTTAAAGCTTTGCCTTGATGAAGAATTCTTTGTATGAGTTTATCCTAAATAACAAAACACTGTGATTTGTTGAAGATTATGTAAATCATTAGTAATGTGATTTGATGTCTGAGTCAATATACCAAAGTGTAGCAGTAGCAAGACTTGAAGCAGAAAGATAGGCTAAATTAGCAGAGTTTGCAGTAGAGAGATATGCTCTGGCATGAGAGGAAGAAAGATTGACCTCCTTGATACCCTTTATTTCCAGATGAATTTTGGCTTGAAGAATCAATTTTTCTTGCGGCATAGGCAATAGCAAGTTCCGCGAGACAACATTCTTTGCTTCTACATGCGCTGCCTTGGAACATTTTAGAGAAGTTAATTCTTCAATCGGTATAGCACCAGATTTTGCTCGAATGGTGGCTTTGAAAGCGTCGTTTTAGTCTTGTAATCCATCCAGAATATGAAGTGCCAAATCCACATCATCAACTGGAGAACCAACAATAGCAACCTAAACAACAATCTCCTTAAATTGTTGCAAATAATTGTCTATAGACCAAGATTTCTTCTTGATATTGATAAAGCTTAATATATTCTTCAAATGGTGAATTTGTGTGACAATAAAAGAGTGTTAAATTTCATTCAAGATAACACCATGATTCTCTACTAGTCTTGAGATGAATGACAGAGGTAAAAATTGGAGGCTGACGTAGTTGCCACAAAACAAGAGACGAGTATTAGTAGACATCGAGATACCTCATTCTGGATTTACAATATCCTTATCACTAGCATTCTTTGATTAGGACAGTAGGACAAGAAGAAAATCCATCAACAAACCCTAGCAATCTAGTGGATCAAAGAATATTAAGTGCTTCATTCTTCCATTTAATATAGTTTGAAGAATTCAATTTCACCGTAATGAAAGAATCCAAGTTGCAAATCAGTAAACTAAGATTCGGTGGAAGAGCGCTTATAATAGTTACAACCATATTCGAGGAAAGAAGAGAATCGGATCTTATTCTCGTTTGAGCTCTTAAGCTCTAATACTATGAAGAAGTTGAGATTTGAGTTGAGAGAGAGAGAGAGAGTCAAATCTTTTTCATTAAACCATTATGATATAGATGATGCCTTTTTGTTATACAATCGTTATCCTCTAACCGACTTTATGGATTATATCTCACTAACAGATATGCCAAACTAACTCAAGTAATCCTAAACTCATCATCCTCCCTGGACTTATAGCTGTAATACTCAAATCACTATTTACCCCAATAACTACCTTTTAACATGTTACTTTAAAAGTTAATTTACCAAACAATCTATTTTTAATTTAAATAAACTTTTTGATTAAAAAACAAAAACAAAAAAATAATAATAAAAAAATTAATTTTTAAAATAATTGCTAATCAAGGCATACATCGTGGAGTGTGTCATTTAAATAGTAATGGTGGAAGAAATTGAATTTTCTGTCTTACCCTAAACATTTTGATGCCAAAAAGCCTGGTGCCCAATGCTTTGGGGAAGTAATTGCCCTTTGATTGCATGAATTGTTTGCTAGAAAATGCACTTAGTAGGGCAATAATGTCCATTCAGCATCATGTGTCCCAGTGAATTGAAAACAGTGGACCCCCACCATTCTATCTTTTCTTCTTCTTCTTTTTCCCTCCTTTTTCTTTTTTTGAAATTATGTCATTCCAATTAGTACCTGACATGTAAGACAAAGCAAAGCTGCTCTATGCATTCTTGAGAGCTTTCACCTTGGATAGAGAAGAAAATGAAACAGCAGAAGTAAAGACATATCAAGAAAATTACTTTTGCTTTCTTTTCAGTAAAATCATTAAGCAGCAACAGGAAAAGAAATTTCATATCCATCACAGCTTCAACTTCACTTTTCTTCATTTGTGAATTATAATGAGCATCAATCAGATTTTTCATGTTTCTCTATAACCTGTACAAAGAATAAAAATTAAATAGAATAACCCAGATGATTTGTTGTGATCATCATCTTTTATTATCTTTCAGTACCAAAAAACCTTAATTTTTCTTTTAGCACATGAAATGAATTTCTGTTAAATTGAATCACCAGCACTTCCGGATGTTAAGTGTGCTCATCCTGCAAAACATTAAGAAAAAAAGATAGTAAGACAATTAAAAAAAATCTTGAATAGTTTCATTAACAAAGTTATAAAAGTGATGACATGATGAACAATGTTAAGGATTATGAATCGGCTTCTGACCTAATTACAGAGTGCGATTTTCGAATCCTTGTGCCAACCCGGAACCAGAAGATCTGCAAATTAGGATACTTTCTCTTTTCGCTCTTCTTGGAACTGGAATTAACAGGGGCTTGGTGATTAAAAGAAACGTTAATTACCGGGAAATTTACAATTTGGTCCCTGCTAATCCGATGAAACAGAGTGGTAAAGAATTGAACAGTCAGAAAAGAAATCACAAGGCAGGCTAAGAGAGAGGAAGAGAATGTCAAACTTCCATTGAAATGCAGGAAACCAACATCTCTGTCACCACTGAGGCAAGAGTTCAATTGCACAACCTGCAAGTGAGGGGACCAAATGAAGGAAAAGAATAAGATCAACCAAAAGAGATTCTCAAACTGAGAGCTTTAATAGAGAAAGATTTAATTTACAACAACATATCCACCTTGTTTAGATTGAAAGCAACACATGGTGAACCGCACATACATAAACCTATCGAGTCATTGTCACCAATTCGATTAAAAAAAATTTCTTTTCTTTTTGAGAAAAGAATTTAGAGGAGAAGTTGGGGGATCAACACTGACGGAGGAGACAAGATCAGGGTGAATTGATGCACAAAACTGTAATTCTTGCATGATTTGTAAATTTGCCTCAAATCCTGTTAAAGAGTCCACAAGTACCTATTTCAGTTGCAAGTGGGGGACAATAAAAGGAAATTACATTCAATCAAAAAAATTAACTATTACCATGCCCTTGTTGGCAAAAGATATTCTGAAGCATTTATAACTGTTAATTTTGGATTGATTCTTCAAAACAAATTGAGATCAGTGAATCGATTTGAGTGCGGCAACAACTCTTCTACCTCAATCCGAGAACTAGTAGAACTCACGCTTTTCTTGATTCGGCTATGATTAATAGATTCAACCTCTGCCAAAAATATGCTATACACTGGTCTATGATCTGAGAATCTCGATTCTCCACGAACATAAGATATTTGATGTAGGCCTCTACCGTTCCACAATATACGATCACACCTTCACGTACAAAATTCGTCATATTAAACATTTGAATTGGAAGGATACACTTTTTTTATATATATAAAGAAAATAAAATAATACCATGCAGGTGCTCTCCTCTTCTCTTTTGGGTGCATATCATCTCCAGCATATCTGTCTGAATTATTTGAGTACTTGTATGTGGGAGGGAAGTAAATCTTTCCTTCACTCCATCCCTCAAAAACACGTCCCCATCTCTGTTCTATCCGAAGCTGCTGAGGAAAGCCATAAATGGATCAAATTGAGCACAGTTCCAAGTTTTGTCAAAAAGGGAGAAAAACCTTTCATATAATCGACCCCAAACAATATTATATGCATCAAAAAAGAAAAAAATGTGATAAGATTCATTGAAAGACTTCTATTGACATGCCTGATCATTTTCTAACAATACCCTCCAGTTGCGCATCTCAACAAGAGCCTTTGTGGAACGGTAAGACAGTGCTATCCGGTAATTCAAATCCCCAAGCCAAATTATTCGACTACAACATGAACATATATTAGTATTTTGATCAATATAAGCTAAAGAGTAAATTCCTTCCAAAAAGCTTTACTTTCCAAAAATAAAAATAAAAACATTAAAAAATATAGCAAAGATACGTTTTAACCAAAGTAAATAAAAAGACTCAGATAATTAAATCAAAATTCACTAAAATGAGGGCCTTACTCGTGCTCGAGGATTGTTTGAGGGGAATTCTCATCCCCCATGCCATGAAGCCGTGGAAACCTCGTCTTCCTGAGAATTTCCATGACATCAGCGTTTCTTCGCAGCTCATCACCCTCCTTCTGCCCAGAGGTTAAATGACTACAAATGAAGCAGAAGGTTGTTTGGTGCAAAGACATGCTAATTGAAATTGAACCCTGCCAGACTCAAGTGAATAAGATTTCTGCATTTTGCTTATTATTTAATTCTGTATTCAAATTTCGGAAAATTTAAATTTCCCATAAGGAAAAAAGATACCTTGTTCCCAAGATAGCCCATCAATCCTCTTCCGACACAGGAAACCTTCATGTTGTGAACATCGTCTCTTAGATCACTCTTTACCCATACTGTGAGGAATATCCCAACCATTTGCTTACTGGCAACCAAACAGTACCTTGATTGTCCCGGATGTCTATCTCTGTCCATTGACATAGGCCCGGTGTATGAGATTGGCAAATAGTGTAAGGTACCCGGCGAATCATCCCCATGCCCACTCTCGTCATCAGACAAACCCCATCTGAAATTTGGGTCATGATCACTTGCCCTGTGCCCAAATATAACCCGATCACAAACACTGTATCGGCGATCAAGTTGTGGTTGTGGCACGGGCATGTCACTGTCCATCATTCTCATGCTGCAACTCAAGGACTGAAATGAGTGACGATGGAAGAAAGACGAAGCCTTCTGTCTTGCCGATCCCTCAAAGTCTGCATCTAGTTCCACAATAGGATCAGGAACCGGTGAAAGTGTGTGGCAACCACCACTTGTGCCGGGAAGACTGTTTAGAGTCTTCCTTATGAGTGCTAACCATTTTCTAGCAGGGCCATTGTCTTCTGTGCCCAAAACATTACCGGCATTTAGAGGAACAATTTCTTGAAACCTGAATGCCAAAGGAATAATGAAATATTGCAAAAGATGCATGGTCAAAATGATTAGATATTTGGTAGGATTTTTGACACAAATAGACATAGAATTAAGCTGAATTTATTGATCATTACATGTCATGAAGCGACACACATTAATTAAAACTCACCCTAGAACATAAACGTCGGCGGGAGGTGAGGCATGAAGCCAATCTTCAAGATTCAAATAACTTGGTGGAGATTTTCCAGCTACATTCCATGTCGCTACAAAGATCCTGTGTCCACATGGAGAAGCAAAAACATCAAGACCAACCAGTTAACATAAACAAGTAAATACGAGACAATGAATATGAATTGAACACACCTATAATTATGTACATCTGTAACTTGGGAAGCCTCTATGTCAATCTTGCTTCGCCGGAGCCGATCAGAGTTCCTCCTACTTGATCTCTCTGTTCACCCATTACAGGAGAGAGCAAAATTTTGACAAACTAGAAGGTGGACAAAAATCCAAGGAAGGACAGAAACATAATATCTGTCATTGTCTTTTATTTTAATGTAATTTATGTAGAATTCAGTGGGGTTTTAAAGTGTTGTGGGGTCCATAGGGTACTGATTGTCTGATACTGAACCTGCTTTACTTTTCTTGATAGTGTATGCTTCCCTCTCTGAGAAGTTGTTCCTCCATTCTTCATCACCACCTGAAAACAGAATAGAAAAAAAATAATAAAATGAACCTGTATCTTTAGCTGCAAACAAAAGAGCAGAACTCATTAAATTTTAAAAAATTTAGAGAAAATTCATATTACACCACACAGACTATTACATTCTCACAGGTGTGGTGGGCTCCACACTTGTAAAATATGAACTGTTCATAGCCGAATTGTGAGATTTCAAATGTCTTGGTGCGATCGATGCAGAACAAGACACAGTCCATCAGTCTGAAGAAGTAACAGAGAAAATCCCAAATTTTGTTTCTTGATATAAAAGCCAAGAAATCCCAAATACAGAACCCTAATTTCGATTCGGATCATAAATATAGAACACAAAAAGATGAACCTCTGTGTGCGACGTCGTCCGCGTGGAAGTCCTCGGCTCTGCTCTTGATATTGAACCATTTCTTGACCAGCCATGAAAGCTTTACCAACACCATAAAAGTCAGCAATCTTCAAAGATCACAATGCAGAGAAACAAATCAATGAGAGACATTTCAATTTTTCGCATTTGTCAAACAAACCTTGCTTTTCTTGGAGTTCCCATCTCTCATTGTTCCACAACGTCACATAGATATATCGATGATTTACAGAAAAAAAAATTGAAAATTATGATTCTTGCCTCAACAATACACTGAACTTTCTAGGCTCTGCAGTGAAAGTTATTAAATTGATGAAAGTAAACCAAATTATTGAAAAAAAAACAAAAAAGAAAAAGAAGCTCCGAAATAGATATTCTTCTACCAATGCCTGGATTTTCTCTCTATAGAACAGCCAAGAACAAGAAAAGAAGAAGAAGAAGAAAATGCAGAATAGTTTGAAAGAGACTAGAATGGCGTCCTCTGTTTCTCAGGTAATAGTTTGAAAGAGACTAGAATGGCATCCTCTGTTTCTCAGGTAATAAAGAGAAGGCAGTTGACGGACAGAAGAAAATCCCAATTTCTTGGCATTTTCGATACTGGGTATGGGAAAAACGAGACAAATCGAAAGAACCCAGATGGGGCTGTTTTCTCTTTGTCTTTCTTTTCTATGTTTGATAGAAGAGAAAACAGAGGAAAGAAGAAAGAAACAGAATAATTCGGAGGGCGACGAACAGAGAGGGACAACAATGATCGTAGATGCAATACTAATAATACTATGAGATTCTGATTCTGATGTTACAAGAAGACAATGTAGGAGAGAGAGAGAGAGAGAGAGAGAGAGAGAGAGAGAGAAAGAGAGAGAGGGCTATTCTCGCTAAACCTCCTCCTGAAAACAGCAAAATATCGAAATTTGAAGAGAATAAAGTGCAGTGGAAAACACTCTCTCTCTCTCGGCTTTTTACCCCAAATCCAAGGCCGACTCAGTTTAGTTTAAAAGAGGGGAAATGGATATATTTTTCTTTCTGAAAAGATTTTCCGACCACAATACAGTGTTAGGTAAAATTATTACTAATAATTTTTAAGTATTTTGTAGAATTCGCTTATATGTTAAGTTAATTAGGTGTCTTTAAGTTTAATAAGACTTTTGAATTTATAATTTTTTAATGATATATACTATTATGTATATCGGTTTAAAAAATAACTCATATTAAAAATTTTCAAAAAATATTATTTATAAAATTTAATAAGATCTTTTATAATACATGTTATACATAAATCTTTAAAAAACTATTTACAAAGTACAAAAAAAAAAATAGATTAAGCCTAATTTGGTTAAATTAAGCAAGCATACATAGTAATCTTTAAAATAAAAAATAAAATAAAATATATTATTTCAATTGAATTTTTAAAATCAAAGAATATCAATAGAACTTTTCATTAGATGCTCTTATCAAGATATTAGCTAAAACACATTCTATTATTCTATTATTGCAGTAGTGGTCTTATATCGGTGGTAATTGAAGGTTAAACTTTGTAATTTTTTTTCTCCCTTACAACTTATCTTACAACTTATTTATTGCTTTCTCTCGACGATTTTTCTATTAAATCAATTATATCCTAAAAAAATTAAGTGGATCATTACTTTTATCAATTGAAAAAAATTTAAAATTTGATTATGAAAATTTAATCAATAGTTTTATATATTGAAAAGAAAAAAATTTAAAATTAAAATATAAAAACAAACTTAAAAGTAAGAGACCTCGATTTGAAAATATAGTCTAAGGCTCCTAAAACTGTCGGGCCGCTCTTTGTTTTTTGCTATTAATTTTAGGTATAAGTTATAAATTTTTTCAAACACTCACAATTTCTGCTATAACTTAATTATTTTTTCTTCTATTTCAATTACATGTTACAATTTTTACCAAACACTCACAACTTATACTACAAATTATAATTTATAAATTATTAATTTAAATAATACCAAATACCATCAATATAACATAAATAGTCAATTTAAGGGCTAGATTGAATAGATTTGTTATACGGCAAACACACATTGTTGACTTTAGTCCATATAAAATAACAGAAAATATGAATAATAACAAGAACACAATAATATACGTGATTCGGAGAGTCACTTAAGTTCGCGGGCGAAAAAAAATAATTCTATAATCAATGAAAATTATAAGAACTCTCTCCATCTCTAGTCTCAAACTGAACCTATAGAGTATATCTCTTTTAACCATAAATGAAATTTAAAGTCCATATATATATATTTTCACCAAAAATCCTTAAAAAAAATTATGGTACATCGTGGCGGCGCTCAAATACTCAACGAGCGAGTACTGATGTCATATACTTCTCCTTGAACGTCACGGCACTTCTGCACCTTGTTAGCACTTGATTTTATCTTCTCGATGCTCGAGCGCCTAGCTAGCATTTTGCTAGTAGCAATTTTTGAAATTTCAGCGCTCGAGCGTTAGCTAGCACCCTGTTAGCACCAACTGGGGCTAACTAGGACCAGCTAGCGTCGAAATCTGTTATTTTTTTTAATTCGAGATAATATAACAAGATTAAAAATAGTTAAACAAATTGAATCGAGCGTAGCATGAATAACCTAACTGAATGGTCTGGCATGTCATCCTAATAAGATGACTTTAAATGTCCTTAAATCATTACAAAAATAAAATAAAATAATTCCAAAATTTATGTCATGTAATTTTTTAAACAGCTAAGATCCAAAAAATAATTATCATAAATACCCATTTCATTTAATCCGTTACAAAGAGTTCATGTACAAAATAGTAAGAATAAAATCT
The DNA here is from genome assembly GCA_034768845.1 of Heliamphora exappendiculata. Classification (NCBI taxonomy): domain Eukaryota; kingdom Viridiplantae; phylum Streptophyta; class Magnoliopsida; order Ericales; family Sarraceniaceae; genus Heliamphora; species Heliamphora exappendiculata. Next base: position 9,346,534 of record JAOTRH010000010.1, on the reverse strand, counting down.
AATATTCATATTCTCTTTACAATTATATTTTTTAAATAGTTATAATTTAACTTAAATATCAAAGACGCGTTAGTCAGCACCACTCGTTATCCCCAAATAATTTTCTTGCAAGTACTCGACAATCAAAGATGATGAACAACTAGGAATGACAATTTTACCCGTCTCCACCCTACTTCCACTTCTCATATCCCGTTTTGTACGGGTTTTTCCCGTACTCGTTAGGTAACGGGTAAGGGGTGGTATTTACAATTCTCGTCCCATTTTTATTAATTTTGATTAAATAAATTAAATATTATATATATATACATAAATATATATAATTTTTATTTTTAACAATATAATATGATTAAAATACAAAAATATTATACATATTTTTAATTTTAGTCATTGATCAATATTATAATTTTAATATCTTATCATGTCATTATTATTAATATTAATTTTTTTTAAAGTAAAAAATATATTTTTCATTACACTGCTGCCGCGGACTCCATCCTGCCACTTTCTCAATTGTCTTTTTTCGACCCTGTCCCAAACACACCTCGTTGTTATCCCTATGAACAACTACCCCACCAAATTTCAAATAGTCATTGATTTAAGATTATATATATATGTAATGTAATCTACTAAAATGAAATGCTAATTTCAACTCATAACAATTTCTACAAATGAATTTTGTAAAAATATTTATTTGTACTAACATTACTCTTTGGCACGCAACACCTAGAGTTGGCCGGCCACCTTTTTTTTTTTTTTTTTAGATAATGCCAGAAAATAAAAGAAACAGAAAAAAATTAGATTTTTTAAGTGTTTATTTAGTAAATTTTTTTTAAAAAATGAGAGTGTTTGACAAATCTACTTCTATTAATTTTTAATTTTTTGTTATTAATTTTAGTTATAAATTATAATTTTTTTTCAAACACCTATAACTTCTCTTATAATTTATAATTATTTTTTTTTTCTATTTTAACTACTAGTCACATTTTTTATCAAATACTCACAATTTCTGTTATAAGTTACAAGCTACATAATTAATAATATATCTAAATGGTTGGTAATTAAGCCATCATAAATGAAATAAGATTAATAATAATAATAATAATAATAATATATTTTATCTATACTATTACAATAAAAAAAAACTCTTGGCCTGTTTTGTGACTTTATCATTTATAAAAATAATTTTACAAAAAATTGATATTTTCATCTCATGATTTGTACGTGATGCAAGCGCAACGTGTGAGTATATTAGTGTCTCCACTCAATTAAAGTTATGTAGAGTTCTTGATTGATTAAATTATCTCTAAATGTTAAATTTATTAATATTAATTACCCAAAAAAATTTATTACTATTTATACAAATCTTATTTTAAGGACAACTATTAAAAGTAAAAAAATACAAGATTGTTTAAAATAGCTAGATATGTGTGTGTCACTCTTCTTATTAGTAATTAATTATATACCCAGCAATATTTAATTAAAAATAAAATAATTTATAATTAAAAAAAGTCCATTGTCGGACTGAATATAATAATATATATTAATATCCTTAAAAGATTCTGTATTTAATAGAGTTGTGATGTGATTGTATTAGTAATTTTGTCTTGTAATTGCTTATCTCAGTAAATTATAATCTCAGTACTAAAGAATTTATCATTTTTTGGAATTAAATTTATCTTATAAATAAAATACTAAATTAGTTGGATGAACCTTTTAAATTCTCACAAATTGATCAACCATACAAAAGTATATTTAAAACTATTATAAATAATTCAATTGAACGTCTATACTAACAAAAAAAAAATCTTAATTTTTTCAACAAAAAAAAATCAAAATCGTCACCATTGGCCCACAAATCTTATCCAAATAAATATAGAAAAAATTACATGAGCACGGGTTCGGTTCCCTGTCCAATGTAGATTTTTGGGTTTTGAAAGATTATCCTATGATATTTAGGGTTCTAACTTCAGATGAAGCATGGTTATCTCCTCTAAATCTTCACATGGCATTGGTTACTAGAAAATGTAATCAAAAAATTGAGGCTCTTTTTGCCCTAATCTAGACTAATGTCTCTTGGAGCTGAGGCCATGGACCCAAGTATTAGGTTTACTTTTTTGCTATAGATATTGGAATAATTATTTGGTATAGTTTCATATTAACACAATGTGATATTAGGGGTGTTTGGAATTGTTAAAACAAACAGTTTATAGATTATAATTAGTAATAAAAGTTATAAATATTTAATAAAAATTATAACATTTAACTAAAAAAAAAAGAGTTAAACCTAAAAAGGTGAACGTCCCAAGATTTGAATAAGGAGGGCAATAGAGCTTATTAAAACTTGAACTAGCCACCAATTAAAATAGCTTTACTTGGCAAGCATTTGCTCTTAATTACATTAATATAAGTTTTGATTAGGCAATTCCGGAATCACTAACCATACTTGAATTTACGCAAACACTGCACGCGAAGTTCTAAGATTTCGAGGAGTTATTTGTCATAAGAATATCTCATATATTTTCAAAATACTGTCTCTCATTAGAGTTTATTTATTTATTTATAAATATTTGTTCGCCATAATCCAATCAATTGAGGAGGACAACCTGTGACTGAGCTGGAGATGAGAATACAGATTATATTTTTTTGGAACAATTAGTTATTTTTTATTTTATTTGACTTATTTTAATTTTTAGCAATTTTTTATTATTATTCAGTCATGCAAACTATTATACTTTTTGGCTCATCTTATTGTGATGACCCAAAAAAATAAAAATAAAAATTGATTAAAATATAAAAAAGTTTTAAAAAATAAAAATAAGCCCATAAATTAAATTTTATATTTATTTTTGTTTTTAATGAACTTTTTTATCTTTCGATCAAGACTTATTACTTTTTTAGTTCATCTCATCTAGACAATTCGAAAAAATAAAAAAAAATTAGTCAAAAGATGAAAAAAAATTAGATAAGACAAAAAATAAGAAAAATTTACAATATTTAGCACAAACATGGCCATAGAAATTTAATACAAACTAAGTAAATTATTATTATCTCTTATCGAATTACTAAAGATGAGTCAATATTATTTCACTTATATTATAATTTGTTATGACATTAAATTAGAGTAGCATGAAAGCAATACTACATGTTACTTTGGTACTAGAAAATAGTTACCCATTGTTATAATAATATCGGTCTTGCAAGGCAGTAAATAATAGCTTAATAAAAACAAAAAAAAACAATATTTTAAAAGGTAAACTTATCACTTTTATAAATATTATAATACTTTATACAAATATTCATATCTTAGCTAGTTATCATATTATTTACAGTTAAGTGGGCGATAATTAAAATTTCCCTAACAATATTTTTAACCTAACTTGAACAAATTAATCTTTTGGATTAGGCTCTCGAGGCTGATGAAGGAAATTGACTAATCTAAAATAGGCATGCCAGTCGTGGGAGACTGTGTTTGATTTCCCGCTCCCCAGCCTAGCTATACTTAAATTTTCACATTTCAAAATTCTTACAAATCAAAAGGTAAATTAAACCTATATAGTTATAAATTAAACTTATATAGTTGACAGAAGAACATTCTAAGAAGCTTTTTAATTAGGGATGACAATTTTGTCTCATCTACCTCGTCTTGACATTTTTTTATTTCATTGTTTTTGGGTTTCTAATAATATGTGGGGGACGGTGTTGGTTTTTCCTATTTTTATTTTTTTTGCACCATTTCTAATTACATAAAATAATTATATTTATATATGTAAATATGTTTATTTTTAAAAATACAACAAAAATAAGACCCAAAGATAAAATCAACTCTATATCTCATTTTTCATCTCTATTTTGTATTTTTTATGTTTTCAATTTTAATCATTTATTAATTATTATTTTTTATTTATTAATTTTTTAAAATTCTCATTAATATCACTCTCTTAAATTTTACAAATTATTTCCCAATATATTCTCACCCAATTTTTTTTTTAACTTTCTCTTTCTATTTCTATTTCGATAAAACAAGATGAAAGTAAAACATTGGCCACATCTTTAGTTTTGTTCCGTCAACGCGTCTCGTTGACAGTTATATCTATAGTCCTAAAGAGGGTGCATGCTGCATGATTCTATCAACTTTTTGGGAGTTTAATTTCGAATATTTTTTCACAATTTGAATAGTTTAATTCGTAAATTTTATTAAAAAAATTATTCATACAAAAAATTAAAATGATCAAACATTATTAGCCAAGTAATCAAAACATATGTACATTAAAATTGAATAAAAAATATAATCATGTTAAATAAGTAAAAATGAGTAGACATATAATTAGATTGATAAGCCTATATAGATATTTGTCCTCTCTAAAAATTGCTTGAACATAGAAGAAAGTGTTTGAGTCAGACTTTATCTATTGTGATGAAAAAAATGTATTTGCAAGCTGGTGTCTAATTAGTTAGTTGGTGAGTCAATAATTTACTAAGGCGATAATTAGTTACAGTTTGATTGAGACACAATTTAAACTCTTACGAGAGGCAAAAGTGGAGAATTTTATGCAATGGGCGTGGTAATATATAGCATTTAGAATTTGCTTTGATTTGATACTACTGTCGTAGCCCGCACTAAAACAGTGGCGATGTTTGACAAAAGTATTACTAATAAATTATAAATTATAACTTGTAATAAGAATTATAAATATTTAATAAAAATTATAATTAAAATTTATAATTAAAAATTAAAAATTACTAACAATAGCATTCCTAAACAGTTCCAGTGATTTTCCCCTTGACATTTAGTCAATTGTTGCGTCTCAACGCAAC
>JAOTRH010000010.1:9316801-9341619 GCA_034768845.1 Heliamphora exappendiculata | reverse complement strand
TTAAAAAAATTTATCCCATTACTTTATCACCCACTATTAGTAGATAATAATTAACATGACCTTTTATATAATTAAATAGCGTAAAAAATTATATAACCAAAACATACGATGGGTTGTTTGGTAAAAATTTTTGATGTAATTTTTAGTTTTTTAATATTAATTTTAATTAAAAATTATAATCTATTCGAAACACTAACAGTTTTTACAATAAATTATAATTATTTTTTTTTATTTTAAATATAAATTATTATTTTTATCAAATATTTGTAACATCTTTTATAAATTATAATATATAAATTATTAATTTTAGTAACACCAAACAGCACTGATACGTAGGTCTGTCTTTTTTTTATGATGGAGCGCACACCAGAGAATTATTTGTCCATACAAATGTTACCTAAAAAACCAAGCAATAATAAGAAGAAATGTTTAGGTTGGTAGAAAAAAAACCAATAATTGAGCCACATGCGTGAATCATAACGGTTTATTTAGTGCTGTTTGAAATGTTTAAAAAGTTTAATTTTTTATAAAAATTAAAATATTTGAGATAATTTTATACAATAGTTTTTATTGTTTTTTTATTTTTTATTAAAATATCAAAATTACTTTTTTTTATTTTTAAATTATTGTGTTTAGAATATTGGTATAATTTTTTTGTTTTTGTATAAAGAGTTAACTTTTTTAATTAAAAATATTATAATAGTTGTATTTTTAAAATATTTAATTTGTTTTATGTGTGTATATATATATATATATATATATATAAAAGTTTTTTTTCTTGAAAAGGGAGATAAAAAAATTAATAGGCTATTTTGAAAAATCAAATAGTATACTTAAAAGTTGACTTTTTCTTAAATGCCAATTTTTAAATAATTCCAAACAGAGCCTTAGTGGGCCTCCGTTTCAGGCACCACGATTGGTCTATCGTGACTGTCCGTCCAACAACATGTGAAATAAGAATAGCCCCACCAATCCTAACCGTCCTCTGAAGGGCGAGTAATTATTCCGTTCTGCGTTGTACATTTGTGTGATATTTTTATTTAATACGGTGATAATAAATTTTATAATAAAAATATAATAATTTATTTTAATTTATTAAGTAATTTAGATGTCAAAAATAATTAATATTATATAAATTATAATTATTTATTTATTAAAATTACCACGAGATATTAAGAAAAAAGCAACCCCACTTATGCTTGATGGTGGAGAAATTATTTAGAAAGTACAAAAAAAACTTACGTTAACATGTTGGTACGGAGTATTTAATTAATACATATATATTATATATTTATAATTTTAGAAAATTATTTTATATTTTTTATATCTAAAAATTTTCAAGTCAGATTACATGTATCCCAATTAATTTTTAAAAAATTAATTTTTCCATCTACTAACAGAGGATCTAATTAAATTTAAGATAAAATCTTGTATAAACTTATTTTAAATAATTAATAGTATCTAAAATATTTAGAACCAAAGACTTCATATAGAACAAACCCATCAATTTTAAATTTTGACCACCAAACCAAATGCTAACCAACATCATCTAAATGTATTTTTTGAATTCATCTTATCATTCAATAATTAGGAAGATAAAAGAAAGAATGAACAAAAAAAATTCATATAAAACGAAAAAACAACCTTAACATGCTTTTAGATTTTATGGTATTTTCTCGTATTTAGTGAACTTATTTCTACTTTGGCTTGATCGAGCAAAAATTTTAAATTCTTGTTGTCACTAGAAATCTCAAAAATATATAAAAACAAAACTAAACCAAAATATTAAAAAAACTTTAAAAAAAACATAAGAAAAAAATCATTGTGCTTTTTAGACCAACGAGAGGGGAGTGGAACAAAATATTTTGGCCATGTGGGTAAATTAATTAATTTGTTTATTTATTTATTTGATTAAATTAATTTTTTATTTTTAGTAATTTTTTTATTATCTAGTCAAACTATTATATTTTTTAAACTCTTCTCATTCAGACGAACCGAAAAAATAAATTTTTTTTATCAAAATATAAAAAAAATTTAAAAATAAATTAAAATAAACAAAAATAAGCCAATAAGCCAAATAAGTAAATTTGTAACTAAAATAAACAAATAAGTCAATAAATAAATTTATCCAAACAAGCCGTTTGTATTTAGCAAAAGAAATATCGTTAATATGAACAGATAGAAACTTTAATCAAAAAAATAAAAATTAAAAGTTCATATGATACAAAAAAGGAAAAACTTCAATATGACACCTAATTTTTGGTATACATGGTTTGCATTTCATAAATTTTACTACATAAATTTATAACTAAACTTAACAAGTTCATAACTAAAAAATCACAGATATTCATAAATCAACAACTACAAAAAAAAAAAAAAAAAATTTAGCTACAAAAAATCATGACCAAAATCACATAATTCATAAATCCGTAACTTTTTATTTGATATTTCAAATATTGGGTAATTTCAAATAAGCGCATACCATACACCAAAAAAATAGAGTATGCATTGAAATTTAATTTCTACAAAAAAAATCCAAAATAGAAAACATAATAAACAAATTGTCTTTGATAAACTTTTTTCACCTTTGATTTAAAAAAAAAATTCATTTTCGGTTCTTTGTAAAGGAAGAAAATTTAAAATATTTTTTTATATAAAAAAATATAACAATTAATGTAAAAATAAAAAAATAAAAAAATAAAAACTATGCCAACCACGAGTCAGCCATTAGAGTGAACTAAACAATAAAATAATAAGATTATTAAAAGATCTTCTTCAATAGAAACAAGACTCTTTGCTTATAGTAGATTTTGAAAATATCATAGAATAGCCAACCATGAGTCAAAGCCATTGGCCCTGTTTGGGTAATTTATTTATTTATTTATTTATTTATTGATAAATAAGCAAAAATAAGAATAAATCAATTTATTTGGCTTAATTGACTTATTTATTTATTATCGTTTATTAGGCTTATTTTAGTTTATTTTGACTTATTAACTTATTTACTTATTGAGTTAAATATTGTTTATTTGACAAACTAAATAAAATTGCTTATTTAGCTGTTTATAAGCTAAATAAATTAATAAATCGTTTATCCAAACGGGCAAATGTTACTTTCTTTTTGTGAATGAGCTTGGTACGAATACATTTTGAATTTCATTATTTTCTTAAAACTCAGTTCGATAAATTTTTATGAATTCAATTATTCTATGGAATGTTAAAACTAAAAATAAAATAAAAATTCATTTAAAAATTTATTTGATGCGCATGACTCTTACTTACAGCTTGGAAAATTAGTAAACCGATAACGTTATTATCATTTTATGAATTAAGTCCAATACGAGTACATTTTAACATTAGTTACTAATGATCTATTAACATTAGTTACTAATGATATATTTGTTTTGACGAAATATATACATTTTATTTTATAATTTTTGGTATTTAGTATGATAAAAATTACAATTTAATAAAAAAATATTTGAAAAATTAACAAAAAATAAATTAATTGTGGTAAAAATATTTTTCATTTATTCATGATAAAAAAATTATTTTTTACTTTTACCATTTCACCACCATCACTACCATCCTACCACTGCCAACACTATCACCATCCCACTATCACGTACCACTATTTCTACTCTCAGCGCCATCACTCCACCATTGTTGCCACTCCACTACTACCACCTCTATTTTTTTACTACTACCATTATCGACTATCTAATCCAAGTATAAAGAGTTGGAATCAATAGTTAGAAGCGTAGGGATTTGGGTTAGAGGTTTTGGTATAAGGGGGCTTTCGGGAGAGAGTTTGAATGTCTGTTGGTCAATTTTAAAGTTTAAAATTTAAGAGTTCAGGATTATAGGAGTTTATGATTTGAAAATCAGGATGCCATGGAGTTTGAGAATTTGGGGTCAATGGTTTGGAGTCAAAAAATTAGGAATCACAATCACCATTGTCGTTGTCGGTCTCCATCACAGCTATTACCTCCTATCACTACTATCACCATTGTCATTTTATCACCAATTTTAGTATTATCATATTTATTATTATTATTATTATTATTATTTCAAAAGTTGCAATCAAATACATGAAAACTATTTTTTTTTAAAAATATTTTTTTTATTGAATCAAACGGAGTGTAAGTAAAATTAGAAGTCAATTTGATAAATTGATACGTGTTTTATAATTGTATAAATCTTTGGTAACGAATTTCAAATTGATTTCAAATAGAGGATTTATAGTCTCGAAAACACAGCTAGCTGCTCTTCTTGACTAGTGACTACTCTCAGCCACCTCATGGGCATTTTAGAGATTTCATCATAAAACAGAATAAAGAAAAAGGAGACTGCTGACTCACGCCGTCCTAATCGCAGTGGAGAAATCTCCTTTTGGCTTTGTTACCGCCAAAACCGACCAAAAAAATATTAGCCATTTTGTCGTATTATTTAATATTTTTTCTTAATAAATAAAAAAAGTATTACGCGTGTATTTTTGTGGTTAGAATTATTTATTATTAATATAAAATTTTTAATATGACATCATATAGGTGTTAAAAATTTAACTATTAAAATAAAATAATTTTAATTTTCTATTTTGTTCTTTCTCTTTCTTCATATTATTCTTTGCAAAAAGTAAATAAAAGGCATTAATTTTTATTAATTTTCCTTTAACTAATCTAACAAAATAATATAGTTTTTAATTTCATTATTTTCTTATTTTTTTTACATCTGTAAATTTAAAAATTAATAAAATTATATTTTTAATTGAGTATCTTAAAATTAGTTAATTAACTAATTATTAAATTATTAATATTATTTTTTGTTTCATTCTTAAATTTTTAAAATTAAATATTTATCTTTTATATAATATAAAACTTTTAACATGACATTGTATAGATGTAGATGTTAAGAATCTAACTATTAAAATTAAATAATCTTGACATTTTATTTTATTCTCTCATTCCTCTTATCCTTCGTTATAGAAAAGTAAATAAAAATGTATTAACTCTTATTCTTTCTCATTTTACTAATTCAATAAAAAAATAATTATATAATTTTTACTTTTATTATTTTTTATTTTTAAAATTTTTAAATTAATAAATTAATAAAATTATGTTTTTAATTGATTGTCTTAAAATTGGCTAATTGGTTAATTATTAAATTATTGATATTACTTTTTGTTTCACTTTTAAATTCTAGAATTGGATATATATCTATTATACAGTATAAAACTTTTGATGTGATATTTGTGTAAGACTCCGTTTGTTTCAACATAAAATATTTTTAGGTAAAATATTTTACTTATTTTTCGATACTTGGTTAACAAAATATAAGTAAAATATTTTTTTTAAGTTAAATATTTTACATCATAAGCCAAAATTATTTTTCTTTTAAAAAATTCGTAAAGTCATTTTCGGGATCTGGCTTGGTCTTCACCATCACCGGTCTCGGGGGTTTTGCCGCATTGGCAGACTTATGGCCAGATGATCGCCGCCATACCAGCAACACAGCGCATCCAATCAGCACCGCCAACGACGTAGTCAATATTATCAAGAGCTCCCGATTCTCCACTAGCGCCGCCAGCAGTCGCTCGTTGGCAGCTGACGACAAGTTCGAGGGGTCCATGCTCATTCCCTTCAGGGTCGCGGTCATCAGATCAAACAGAGACACCTTCACCGAGTTAAATTGCATCTCGCCAATTAAGTCGCCGGCGATAATATTCCCGAAAATATCTTGCCGGTGAAATAATCAACCGGCAAGGAGAGAGAGAGAGAGAGAGATAGAGAGAGAGAGAGAGAGAGTCTGTTTGTCCGAGATTGGTTTGAGAATTGGCGAGGTTAGAGAGAGTCTCTTAAAAATAAAAAAGAAGAGAGAGAGAAGTGAGAGGTGAAAGGGGGAGAGGTAAGAGGTGGGTTTTATTAACAAATCCAACGCCTACCGTAAGTCATTTTCGAGAGAGAAGATCAAAAGTGTCAGAACATGGGCGCGACATATTCTGGAGGTGAGTCTAAGGTGTGGTCGCCGGCGGGCATGGAGGGAAAGGCAACGCCAGCGGTCACGGTGGTGGGGTGAGGGAGGCGCGACAGTAACTGAAGTCGCGCGTCGCGCGCTCTGTTTTCTCTCCTCTCTGTTTCTCTCTCGATTTCTCCTTCACTGCTTCCCCAGAAGCATCTCAGCTTCGGCTGAGATGTAATTTTTTTTTACTACATTCCAAACACTAGAAAATAAAAATAAAAAAGATAAATTTTGCAAAAATATTTTACATCAAAAAATATTTTACTTTGAAACAAACGGAGTCTAAGTGTCAAAAATCTAACCATTAAAATTAAACAATCTTGATATGCCATTTTGTTATCTCTCCTCTCTAATGTTCTTAATTGAGTACCTTAAAATTGACTAATTAATTAAATATTAAATTATTTATATTATTTTTTATTTTACTATTAAATTTTTAAAATTTTATGTCTATAATACAATATAGATATTTTGATGTGACATTTGTGTAGATGTCAAAAATTTAACTATTGAAATAAATAAATAATTTTATTTTTACTTTTACTATTCTTCTTTACTTTTACCTTTACATATTAACAAACTAATAAGGTTTTATTTTTAATTGAATGTCTTAAATTGGTTAATTAATTAATTAATTATTAAATTATTGACAATTTTGTAAACTTGATATGACTTTTATATGATAATCTAACTGTAGACAAAGCTTGAAACTATCAACAGATTCGATTGAATTTGTATTAGAAGAGTAGTTCATGTATTTCGAATAAAAAAAAAAAATTTGCACAGTTATGTAATCACAATAAAGTACAAAAAAAATTTCGTGAGTGGTGTTTGAATTTTTCTCCGTCCTCCTAGTATTTTTGTTTGTTATTTCGCTCAATTTTTTCCCTCTTTATTAATATATATATATAAAAGTTGATTGAGGTTTAGATTCACTCTATTATTTTTTATATAAATTATTCTTTGAAAAACAAAACTTATAATTAAGTATTAAAATTAAGTATTGTTTTTTTTTCATGTACTTAAAAAAAGGAAATAATATTATTTTATTTAAAATATTTTTTGCTATGTGATAAATTATGACCACGTAATTGTTGGGACGACGTTTGTCCTACGTTTTTAAAGGCTAACACAACATCGAATATGTGTTTGACTTAGTTTTTTTTTTTTTAAAGATGTTTTTTTAGAACTTTTAAAAAAGTTTACTGTTTGGTTTAAATTGACTTTTATTTTACATATTTTTATATTTATTTTTTTATAAAAAAAGTTGAAAAAATAAAAAATCTTTAAAAAAAACTAATCCAAACATTATTTGCGAGAATAGCAATGGTGTGGGACAGAGGTAAAGAAAAATATGCTTCCTCAGCTTCATCCTCTCTGTGGACGAAAATAGAGAGAGAAAGTAAAACTAAAATAAAAACGGGTTGGGACAAATATATATTAAGAATAATTTATAAATTTTAAAATAGTGATAATAATTAGAATTGGAGATAATACAATAAGTAAAAAAATAATAGCTAATGAATAGGTAAAACTAAAAGTATGAAAATGAGAAATAAATATAATATTTGTGTACTTTAGTCTCGTTATATTTTAAAAATAAACTTTATATGCATATTTATATATATGAATAATAAGAGATAAGCCCCACATGCGAATTAGAGGCGTAAAAATTCTTATAAAATAAGATAAAAACATAAAAAAAGACACATGGGCCTCGTTTTGATACCACTTTAATTATTTAAATCGATTATTTTGTTGTTCTCAGCATATAATTTATTTACATAAAAAATTAAATTAATTAAATATCATTAAGTGCATACACAAATTACTTTTATTTTTAAAAAATAATAATAGTAACAGTGGAAGCAACAACAATAGTGGCGGGCATGGATGAGGTGATAATAATGGTAATAGTGGTAACTGCAATGGTAGAGGTGATTGGTGGTAGTTGTAACAATGGTGGTTGTAATGGCAAAATGATGAGAACAATAATGCATCCACGATTGTAATGATAAGAATAGTGATGTCGGGTAGTAGTAATATGATGATCTTGTTTGGGTGATCAGTTTATTAACTTATTTACTTATTAATAAATAAGTTAAAATATAAATAAGTTACTTAATTTGGATGACACAAATAACTTATTTGTTTGGCTTATTTTGACTTATTTGCTTAAATAAGTCACTTTGTTTGGATAATTTTTGATTTTTTTGATTTATTGACTTAAAATTTAACTTATTTGATTCGATTGAGTAACGTGACTTATTTTTATCTTATAAGTCAAATAAGCTGATAAATTATGTTACCCAAACATGGTCAATAATAATTATGTTAAAGTGATTATAATGATGTAGTACTTATTTCTCATTAAGGTTAAAAGTCATTTTTGTCCTCTCTCTAAAAAATAATCTTCTTTACAAAGGTTAACAATACTTTTATGATCATAAAAATTTTGTTTAATTTGACCAATGCTAATAACAAAGTTACAATTTAGTAATATCGTTTAAGTTGATAAACATTTTAGAGATGATAATTTTTATCATCTCATTTTATTATGAAAAGTTTTTTCTCATATTTGATAACAAATGAGATGGAGTCTGTATTTATTTTTCACGCTCTGTTTTTTCTTTTTTTGCTCTTAAGTACATAAAATAAATATTTTTTACATATGAATATATGTATAAAAAATATATATATATTTAAAATAAAATAAATGAGTTAACTCGTCAGGATAGTTCAACGATTTAAGGTTGTTATTGTGATTAATTGTAAATTTAAAAATTTTATATTCAACTCCTATTAAAATGCTCCGACTTAATCAATACATATGGTTGTAAATAATTGTAAGTATTCAAAAATTTAAGCTTTAAAGAGTAAATTTAAAAAGTCTGGTCTTGAGCTGATTTCTTTGTCTTACATATATATAGTTTTGTCCTTAAGTTTGCAAATAGCCAAAATCCTCCTCTCTTTTTGTAAAAAAAAAAAAATCCAAGACGCATGGTGATTAGCGGATAAGGGTAACCTATGGCTGATTTTGTCACTTGGACATATAAATCATCTGGCCACACTAGTCCCGTTTGATTCTTAATATTTTCTTATTTAATTAAATTATTAAAATTTTTAACCCTTCTCATAAAAATTGAGCTGAATTTTTTTTTAAAAAGTTTTAAAACGATAAAAATAAATTAATAAGTCAAATTTTATGTTACTTATTTTTATTTTTTTTTATTTTTTAATTCATCTCATTGAGACAATTAGAAAAAATAAAAATTTTAGTCGAAAAATAATAATAAATAAATAAACTAAATCAACAAAATTTAGCCCAAACAGGGCCAATATCTGAAAAAAAAATAAAAACTCAAAGGCTAGTTTGGAACAATAAATTAGAGGAGGGGATTGAACTAGGACGTGGACACTTTTTAAAACTTTATTTGATCTCATTAATTAATAACTTTGTAATTTTTTCGTCAAATTAAGATAAATTGTTCACTGCCAATGAGATTCGTCTTTTTTTTATACGAGGCCTTAGTATAATTCTTATTATATATACTTTTTATCATTCTTTAACTAATTGTGAACTAAAACCTCGTTGTTTACATAGCATTAGCTATAACTCTTGATTTAAAAAAAAATATATGTGGATGCATAATATTGTTATTTTTTTTATTATATTTAGTTTCCGAAAAAATGGCCTAAAGGAATCATATGCTCTTTGATAATTTTTGACAAATTTTGTAATTTTTTCTTATGTTTTCTTTTTTTAGTTTTTTTTAATCTCTTGAGTAAAATTTTTAATTGGCCCTGTTTGGGCTAAGTCTCCTAAATTTTGTTTTTTTTTGTCTTTTCTGATTTTTTTTAATCTTTTAATTAAAATTTTTATTTTTTTAATCGTCTTGATGAGATAAACTGAAAAAAAATAATCAAAATATTAAAAAAGTTCACCAAAGATGAAAATAAGCAATATAAAATTTGGCTTATTAGCTTATTTTTGGCTTTTCTAATTTTTTTTTATATTTTAATCAATTTTTTTGTTTATTTTTATATTTAAATTAAATAAATTTATTTTTTAATTTGTTTTGATGAGAGTTAAATAATAAAATAATTTAACCAAATAATAATATTTTTATTAAAAATAAAAATAAATAAATAAATAATTATTCCAAATGGGACAAAAGTAAAGTTGCTCATAAACTGAACAAACTAGGCATTGGTGGGGCAGTCAACTTATAGAAGCTAACGGAATAACCTTCAAACTAAGAACAAGCTTATCATTTTACACTTTTTAAGTAACAACTTACATATATTTAGAAATTATTTTTAAAAACAAAAAAAAAATCATCTTATTCATATTGTATTTACTTGCCTCTGAATTGGTGAATTTATCTTTTTGGATTATTAGTTTATTTGACTTTGTTAATTTTTTGTTTTTAATAAAATTTTTTTATTATTTAATCAAATTATTATATTTTTTAGACTTTTCTCGTTGAAACGAACTAGAAAAATAAATTTTTTTAATCAAAATATAAAAAAATAAATAAATAAATGAACTAAAATAAGCTAATAAGTCAAGTTTTATGTTATTTAAATTAAAATAAATATAAATAAGCCAATAAATAACATTTGTCTAAATAGGGCCTTATGAATGTAATGAGTTTTGAGATTTTGAAAATGTTCTTTGATAATTTTTAAAAAAAATGTGTTTTTTTTCCTAAAAAAATCATTAAAACAAGGGCATTGATAGTGAAAACAAAGGAAAATTATTAGGTATTATGGGAGTCCTTTATATTATATTTTTAATAAATAGAAATATTTAATACATATTAAATAAAAAATAAAATATACAATTTATTCAAAAGCAAATATAAATGACGAGTGATATCCGTTATTCCAAAAAAAAAAAAAAGAAAGAAAAAAACTAAGAGTGAGGTTATTATCCAAATGATTTATGGAAAAGAAATTTTAAAAGGAAATAAATATACTTATTGTGTAGCAGTTACTATTTTTAATTTTCTTACCTTATTTCGTATCCTTTGTTTGCCCCTGTTTTTTAATCTTTTTTCCTATTTGACAGTTCCTCAAATGCTTAAGGCTCCGACATTGCTGAATCGGTACGGCATAAAACCCCAAAAGATTCTACTGAGAGAGAGAGAGACAGAGAGAAACTTTAAGAGAGAGAGAGAGAGAGAGAGAGAGAGAGAGAGATCAAGCAATGGGGTGAGAGGAAAGGAAGGGCAGCTGGAACCGTTGCTTACAGCTGCATATCGAATTCCGACTCTTGATTTGTTCTTGTGAGTTCTAGGTCTTTTGATCATCAGTTTTACATGTTCTTTATGTTCAGTTCCGTCTTTATTCATGGATAGGTATATATATGAATTAAGCAAACGATTTTTTCGATCCTTTACGGTTAGATTCACCTAATCACGATTTGTTTTTGCGTTTTTTATCACTCTTTGCACGCAAATCTTATCGGTTTGTGGCTGATCAGTTAGTTCTGTGATCTTATGAGGTTTGGAATTTTTGTAATGTTTTCTACTAGTTTGGCTTCTGTTTCTTGTTTTCTACTCTTTGGATTGATCATCCAGTTGTTGACTGGAGAATAAAACACAATCGGAAAAATATTCGAATACTGGATTCAGTAGTTTTAAGTAATTGTGTTTGAAGTCTGATTACTTGACCTTTTGTACTTATTTTGTGGTGTGCTTGATCGTGATCAGGTCATTTCTTAACTATATTTGAAGGTAACTATTTTTTCGTACCTGATTCCTGGGCTTGGTTTTTGTTAATCAGGTAATTTGCTTGCCAGTTCTAATATTCCAATCACGATTTCCAGAATCTGATCTCTCTCATTCCATCTCTCTCATTATTTATTGTTTCCTGACTGAATTTTGTTCAGTGTTTTGACTAGGTCCAAAACTCTGAGCTTGAAACTCGATTCTATCCGTAAGGGTTTGATTCGGTTGTGTTCAAATATAGATATCCGGTTCTGGTTTTGGATTGATTTCCTGGGTTTTTTATTAGT
This sequence comes from Heliamphora exappendiculata, assembly GCA_034768845.1. Taxonomy (NCBI): domain Eukaryota; kingdom Viridiplantae; phylum Streptophyta; class Magnoliopsida; order Ericales; family Sarraceniaceae; genus Heliamphora; species Heliamphora exappendiculata. The sequence continues at coordinate 9,329,579 of JAOTRH010000010.1, read as the reverse complement.
CCAGAAATCGAGGTTTCGTGTGGTTGGTATTGATAGTTCACAGCAGTGATCAGAGCCATGGCAACCGCATCACATCTAGAGTCCCGGCGTATGTATTCTTGGTGGTGGGACAGCCACATAAGCCCCAAAAATTCGAGATGGCTCCAGGAGAATCTCACAGGTATAGCTTTCTGTCCTACAGGTTCAAGTTGCTTCTTGTTGCATAATTGGATGTGGACTGCTTTAGGATCCCTATATACACTGGTCCAACACCATTCCTTGAGACCAGATTGCGAGATTATATATTTGACATGATTGTTGTTGGATTATAGTATTTGGACAAAAGACCTCCGGAAAGCTGCGAGATTCATCCCTTTTCATTTGATATTTTACGAACATGTTGTCTATATGCTGATCTTATATGATTATGATTAAGAACTATCTGTTATATCTTGTTAAATATTGATAGCAAAGGCTTATCTTACGTACTGTTAGTGCCTAGTGCATCATGCATGTGATGTAACACATCTTCTGTGTAGAATGTAGTTCATACACACGCTGAGAAAGGGAAATATTGGTTATCAATAATTTGGACCGTATTGAGATTACATATATATAATTAAGTTCATAAAACGGCTATCAAAATACAGTTTTGCCTTGTGTTACTAAGCCTCAGCATGAAACTGTTTGTCCAGTGGATGAGGATTTCTTTCTCATATTGTTCACCGACATGCGTAGCAGTTGATTTCTGTGCTAAGTCGATTTCAGGTTTTTGAATCCTGGTATTTCCGTATTTAGCTTGGATTCCTGCTAAGAGCCATTTCAATTTTGATCAGTGGCATGTCGAGGCTTCCTGATGAACCTCCATTGGGAAGTTTGGAATACATTGCAAGTTGAAAGACAAATTTCACGTGCTACAGTCTATCTAACATACACCTTGCAAAATGGACATGGCCAAAAAAGAAAGGGAATGGGAATTGAATGAATTACAAACATATGATGAGAGCGGGAAAAACACTTAGATTATATGAAAGTTGCAATGCAAAAAAAAACTTAATCATGGAAATTATTTGAAGTTTTAGAATTTAGACACAATGATAAAAGAACTAAACCCATTCTATTTTTAAAATTTGGAACTAGATCAACCAATGAGTTCACTTGCTTATTTGTCCTTGATTACTTATGCTACATATAGCTTGGATTATTGTTGCTGTAATCAGATTTTTATTGTATTTGAAAATTTGAGTTGGTTAACAAATAACAAATATTACCTGTAATCACTTGAACAGAATAATAGTCAACGCGTAAACAGGTCTCAAAATGATCCACTTTTAGGTACAGACAAGCTTGTGGTCAGCTATCTGAAAATGAAAAACTGATTTTGTTATGCATTATCCAACCAAGACTTTTACCAAATTGATTGGATTTAAATAATTTATCTGGAACCTATTTGTGTAATGATCAAAATCAGTTTTGGGCCTTTGGCTACTCCAAGCCAAACATAATCGTAATTTCTTGCGCATAAGGTACTGCTGCGATGTATTACCAGGAAAAAATTGAGACGGGTGATTATTTGGTGTTACCAGGGTGGTTGCCTTAAGCACAAGCTTGAATTTCAATTGGAACCAACTGCTGGCATAAATTAACCAAATTTGACACCATATTACTTCTAATAATTATCACACTGGAAAACTTGTTCCTCAATTCTTTTTACTTAATATATGATGTACAAGTTTAGCACAAGAATCCAGATATGGCCTGTTGTTTCTTCATAAGAACGTATATGGATTTTATGCATGTTACATTCTTCTTTGTTCCAATGTTTTCAGTTCAACCTTTATTGCAGGTAAACCAATCAATCCAAAATTAACATTTTTGTCCCTATCAACTGGGATCGCCTACATAATCCTTTTGTAATTAAAAAAATGAATGGATTGTTGTGATTAACAAAATTGTGTTGAATTGTATACTTAGAATACTAAGTTAAACATATTTTCTAGGTCAAATGAAATAACTAGACAAAAGTCTTCCTAATTTTTAGTACTTTGAGAATTGAAATGTTCGGGAAGTTGTTCTCTTTTTTCCTCCATGTTTTTTGTTGGTAATGCCTCACAATATAGTAGTTTTGTGTTTCCTTCCTTTTGTAAACGTTTCCCCAATCATTCACAATGGTCTCTGTTTCATGTGAATATTACACGAGTGATCCTGTCTTAATAAAAATCACTATTTTGGTGCAGATATGGATGCCAAAGTCAAAGCGATGATCAAACTTATCGAAGAGGATGCTGATTCGTTTGCAAGGAGAGCAGAGATGTATTATAAGAAGCGTCCAGAGCTTATGAAATTGGTTGAAGAATTCTATAGAGCATATCGTGCATTGGCTGAAAGATACGATCATGCAACTGGGGCGCTTCGGCAGGCCCACCAGACTATGGCAGAAGTACTAGATCAAGTCTCCTTGATACCACCTGATGATTCACCTGCGAATTCTGCTTCTGAGGCGGAGCCCCATACACCTGAGATAACACCCCCTATACGTGCATCATTTGATCCTGAATATCTGCAGAAGGATGCTTCAGGACTCTCTTCATCTCATTTTCATGCCGCCAAGAAGATTGGGGCTTATACCGAAGAGTCTAATTCTGCAGCAAATAGGAAGGGTTTGAAACAGTTAAATGATTTGTTTGGGTCTGTATACGATTTAAAATTGGCGGAAGGAAAGGTGGGAAAAGGCCTCAATTTTCACGAGGCAGTGGAAAAAGAACGAAGTGTTGGAAGCAAGGAGAACCATACCACCCAGGATCGAGCCTTATCTGAGTCTGAAATGGTGGGAAATTTTGAGAAGGAAATTCAAGCATTAAAAGAAGCCCTAGACAAATTAGAAGCTGAAAAGGTGGCAAGTCTAGCTCAATACCAACAGAATATGCAAAGGTTGTCTGAGCTTGAGGCCAAAGTCTCCCATGCACAAGAGGATTCCCGAGGGCTAAATGAACGAGCAAACAAAGCTGAAGGTGAAGTTCAAAGTTTGAGGGAAGCTCTCACTAAAGTAGAAGCTGAAAAGAAAGACAACCTTCTTCAATATCGGCAGTGTTTGGAAAGGATAGCTACTTTAGAGAACATTATCTCTCATGCCAAAGAAGATGCTGCAGATCTCAATGAGCGGGCCCGCAAAGCTGAAACTGAATCTCAAACCCTAAAGCAAGACCTTGCTACAGTAGAATCTGAAAGAGATGCCGCACTTGATCAATACAAACAATCTATGGAGATAATTTCGACTCTGGAGAACAAGTTACTGATTGCTGAAGAGGATGCGCGAAAGCTCAGTGAGCGAGCTGACAATGCTGAAAGGGAAGTTGAAAATCGAAAGCAAGCTCTTGCGAAATTGACTGAAGAGAAGGAAGCTGCGGCTCTCCAGTACCAGCAATGCTTGAATACTATCTCAAGTCTAGAACATAAAATCTCTTGCTCTCAAGAAGAGGCCCAGAGGCTCAATGGGGAAATAGATAGTGGGGTTGCTAAATTAAAAGGTGCTGAAGAACGATGTCTTTTGTTGGAAAGATCAAATCAATCTCTTCACTCTGAGCTAGAATCTTTGGTGCTGAAGATAGATGCCCAAAGCAAAGAACTTACAGAAAAGCAGGAGGAGCTAGGGAGATTGTGGACGTGCATACAAGAAGAGCGATTGCGGTTTATGGAGGCTGAAACTGCTTTCCAAACTTTGCAGCATTTACATTCTCAGACTCAGGAAGAACTGAGATCTCTGGATTTGGAGCTACAGAGCAGGGCTCAACTCCTAAGGGACATTGAATCTCATAATCAGAAATTGCATGATGAAATTCTTAATATTAAGGAGGAGAACAAAAGCCTCAATGAGCTTAACTTAACTTCGACCATGTCAATAAGAGATATGCAAAGTGAGATCTTTAGTTTAAGGGAGAGTAAAGGGAAGCTTGAAGGGGAGGTTGAGCTCCGAGTGGACCAAAGGAATGCTCTTCAACAAGAAATTTACTGTCTGAAAGAGGAACTGAATGAGCTGAACAAGAATCACCAGGCTATGTTGCACCAAGTTGAGGCAGTAGGCTTTAGCACACACCGTTTTGAATCATCTGTAAAGGAATTGCAGGCTGAGAACTCAAACCTAAAGGAAACCTGTGAGAGAGAAAGAAGTCAGGGAATAGCTCTTCTGGAGAAGTTGGCAGTCATGGAACAGCTTCTTGAGAAAAATGCCCTTTTGGAGAAGTCCCTTTCAGATTTGAGTGCTGAGTTAGAAGGGGCTAACAGTAAGATAAATGCACTGGAAGGGTCATTCCAATCTCTTCTGGAAGAGAAATGTAATCTTATTTCTGAGAAGGCCACTCTAGCAACTCAGTTACAGGTAGCAAATGAGAATTTAGGGAAACTCTCAGAGGAAAACAGCTTTCTGGAGAATTCCATTTCTGATGCGCACGATGAACTTGAAGGGTTGAAGATGAGATCAAAAAGCTTAGAAGATTCATTCCAGTTGCTTGAAAATGAGAAGTCTGGTCTTATTCATGAGAAAGATTCCTTAGTTTCTCAGATGGAAATCACTCAGCAAAGATTAGAAGATCTTGAGAAAAGTTATAAAGAATTAGAAGAGAAATACTCAGCTCTGGAGAAAGAGAGAGAATCCAAACATCGTGAAGTAGAAGAATTGCGTGTTTCTTTGGATGTAGAAAAGCAAGGACTTGCCAGTTTTACCATACTGAGCAAGTCACGGTTGGCTTGTATGGAAAACCAGATCCATCTTCTAGAAGAAGAAGGTCACCGCAGGAGGACATACTTCGAAGAAGAGCTAGATAAATCCATGAAATATCAACTTGACATTTTCATCTTGCAGAGATGTGTACATGATCTGGAAGAAAAGAACCGCTGTCTGTTGATTGAGTTTCAGAAACTAGTGGAGGCATCCAAATTGTCAGAACAGCTTATTTCTGAACTAGAGCATGAGAATCTTGAGCAGCAGGTGGAAGTGAAATCCCTGTCCAACCAAACCAGTAGATTTAGGGTGAGGATGTATGAGTTGTTGAAAGCATTTGACATTGATCTAGACCATGGGTGTGAAGATAAGATTGAGCAAGACCAAATATATTTGAGCCACATGCTAAGTAAACTTGAAGATACAAAAAGTTCTCTGTGTAGAGTCCAGGATGAAAATCAGCAGCTGTCAGTTGAGATGTCAGTCCTTGTCACAGTGCTTGGGCATCTAAGATTAGTAGCAACAACTCTTGAGATGGAAAAAAACATTCTTGACCAGGAATTCAGGATCAAGAATGACCAGTTATCTGTGTTGCAGTTTGAGGCAAACAAGCTTCTGGAGGTAAATGAAGAACTGCAATTAAAAGTGAGGGAAAAGGATGAAAAAGAGGAAGTACTAACAACTGAGATAGAGAATCTTTATGGCAAGTTTTTGGATATGCATGGCTTTTGTGAGAATTTACAGAAAGAGAACTTAAAGGTGCTTGAAGAAAAAAGGTCCTTGGGAAAGGAATTCTTAGGCTTGAAGGAAAAAAATCATAATCTCGAAGGAGAAAACTTGTCCATCATAGGTGAAATGTTATCTTTGGGTAACCTCTCACTGATTTTTGAAAGCATTATTAGTGAGAAATTTGTGGAACTGAATGAGCTTGGTGAAGATCTAGACAAACTTCACGGGGTCAATTGTGCCCTTGACGGCAAATTAAGAATGATGGGAGGAAAATTGGAAGAGGTCCAACTAGAAAATTTGCATCTGAAGCAGCTGTTGAAGAATTCAGAGGATGAGTTGAGAACAGTTACACTTATCAGTGATCGGTTGAATGATGAAATTTCAAATGGCAAGAATCTGTTGAGTCAAAAGGAAATCAAACTTTCTGAAGCAGATCGCAAGCTTACTGCCACAGAGAACGAGAAGTTGGAGTTGCAAAAAATTGTGGAGGATCTGAAGATGGAAAATGATGAGGTTAAGATGGCTAGGGATGACCAAGAAAGGCAGATTCTCAAACTATCTGAAGACAACGATCATCTGAGCAAGGAAAATGGGTGCCTTCGTGAAGCAAATCGAGAACATGAGGTTAATCTGCACCAGTTGCTTGAAGAACATGAAAAAACAAAGAACAGAGAGGAAAGTTTGTTATCTGAGGTGGAAAAAGGAAACAATGAGATTGATCTTTGGAAGACTCAGGCCACAACATTTTTTGGTGAACTGCAGATCTCCACTGTCTTTCGAGCTTTGTTGGAAGAGAAGGTTCATGAGCTTACCAAAGCATGTAAAAGTCTTGAACATGAAACTACTTCCAAAGATATGGACATGGAACTGCTGAAAGAAAGAATCAACACTTTGGAAGGTGATAATGGAGTACTCAAATCTCAGTTGGCTGCATATGTTCCAGCCATCAACTCTTTGAAGGATTGCATATCTTCCATGGAGAACCATATGTGTTTTCATAGAGAGCTTAAAAAAAGCAACTACAGGGAAGTGGAGGTAATGTTAATTTTTATGAACACAAAAAGTTCTAACTATTTTGAGGTGAGTTGTTCTGAAATTGAACTGATGCATTATCTTAAAGTTGTTATCTACAAAGTGTCAATGTCTACCAGGGGTGGAGCTAATGAAGGTCCTGTGGAGCCTGTGCCCCCACTGTAAAGTTTAAAATTCCATTATTATTTTTATATTTTTGTTATATCGTCTAGGGACTGAGACAACCAGTTAAAACATGTGCCCCGCTGAAAATCTAAGCATACCTTTAGTACACTTATTTTGTTTGGGCCCCCCCTTGAGTAAGCAAGTAAAGATTGAACTTAACTTCTCATTTTTTTACTTCATTTTCTTTCTTTGTTCGGCTTTCTCTTTTTCATAAAGCACGTCATGATCAATTGTAAAAATATACTTTTTAAGTTATTGTCAATGTGCAAGTTTTAGTCAATTTCGTAAAACTATGTGTTAAGTTTTTGTACTTACTAGTGAATGTTTAAATTTTGAATATATTGATTGTGAAAAAAAAAATTGTTGTGCGTAATTATAAAAAAGAAGAAATTTCTTGTGCTTGGAGTTGTGCCTCCAATTTGCTATATTTCTAGATCCACCACTATTGCCTACTGCTAGTCGCTTGTGGTTGGTGGTATCTTTACTGCACCATTTATTCTATTGTATTTTGATTTTTATTTAATACCTATTTGTATATCCTTTTTTTCTTTTCTTTTTATCTTTTTGTGTGTTTGTTGGCCTTGATATTCTCCATTGAACCTTCTTCAAGTTGTACTCATATTCTCTCACGGTCTCACCAGCACAACAATCCAACAAAAATTTGGCATTTTTTATTATGGAATTCATTAAGTTGATGTTTGGTCGGTACCTTGTCTGAGGAATCGAGTGTTTAGGGGCCATAACTGATAGAACCAACTCAATTAAGCCTTAATCCCAAGCTACTTTAAGCTGTTTGACTTTTGGCTGCTGAATGCATTGCATGCCTGGTTCCTTGTATTTTCTCTTAAGATATGATTAGTCTGTTTGCTTGTTGTATGAACTTTTAAATGACAACACTTGGATGGACATTCAAGTTTAGTGAAGTTGGACAGGCTAGTTACATTGACGGTTCATTTTGAACCTAGGAATATCCTGAGAGTTTTTAAGATAAGGTCTACGGTAGTGATTAGATAAACCGCCACATAAAATGTGCACATCCTAGTCCATATAACTAAGGTGGTGGAGAAGTTTGCTGCTCTAGATTACCACGAACAATTCTTCAAGTAATTATCGAAGTTTATGTTTTCAGGATGCTGAGTTGGTGAATCATCGTCATGTTGAAAGACGTGAAGAATTGAGTGTAGATCAGAAGTGGCCAGATGAATTTTCAGACTTGCAGGATTTGGAAACAAGGGTTAAAGCTGTCAAGAAAGCAGTGATTGAAATGGAGACACTCTTGACACGGGAAAACGTTAATGCTAACTCCAAGCTAAAGGCTGCAATGAGACAGATTGAAGAGTTAAAATTCAAAGGTGGCTCAAACCAAGAAAATATGAAGGCAACGCACGAGATCTCGGAATTGGATAATGGACTTTTGACAAAAGACATTATGCTCGATCAGATATCTGAATGTTCGTCTTACGGGGTAAGCAAGAGGGAATGTGTCAATGCTGATAGTCAGAAGCTCGAACCATGGGATAATACCGATAGTCAGATGCTCGAGTTATGGGATACTGCTGATCTGGATGGCAGCATTGATCTTACAGTTGGGAAGGGAAAGAAAGTAGTGACTATGCCTAATGAGAAAGGAAATGAGCTCCATCAAGTCAAGGTGGCGAATAAACAGAAGGATAGATTTCCCAATCCAGAAATACTGGTTGAAAAGGAGGTTGGTGTGGACAGATTAGAGATTTCCAGGACATTTTCGGGGCCACGTCGAGAAGTGAGCAAGAGCAAGATCTTGGAAAGGCTTAATTCCGATGTCCAGAAATTGACAAACCTTCAAATTACAGTGCAAGATTTGAAGCGGAAAGTGGAGATAAGTGAGAATAGCAAAAAGAGCAAATCTGTTGTTGAATCCGATGCTCTGAGGGGGCAGCTGGAAGAAGCTGAGGAGTCCATCCTGAAGTTTTTTCATCTCAACAGTAAATTGATGAGAAGTATTGAAGACGGTTCCTTTTCCGCAGATGAAAAACCTGCACTGGACTTGCAAGAGACTGGAAGTGTCAGGAGGAGGAGAATTTCAGAACAAGCACGACGAGTTTCCGAAAAAATTGGGCGGTTGCAGGTGGAAGTTCAGAAAATACAGTTTGTTTTGCTAAAACTCGATGAAGAAAAAGAAAAAGAAAGGAGAGGAAAGGCTATAATCGCTGACACGAAAAAAAGAATTCTGCTACGTGACTATCTCTATGGCGGTGTAAGAACCATTCACAGGAGAAAGAAAGTGACGTTTTGTGGTTGCGTCAAGCCTCCAACGAGGGAAGACTGAGTTATTATTTCGTGTTCATCGGCGTATCAGTTAAGTTTCATGTTCCTGATACATTTTATTTTTCTCAATTTGTCCATGAATTTCCCCTCTAGGGATGTTTCAAGACTTGTGTGTGTTCCCTTGATTTTACTGAAGAGTAGTTTGTCCTCCTTTAGTTTAGGGAAACTACTGTACATTTTCAGGCCCATCTAATCATCATGAGCAAGCTTACTGTTGGGGAACTTGTTTCCTTCACCTTAATAATTCGAATGTTTGTTGGGAAACCTTTTTCTTGATGGTAGTTCGATTTGTGTGTGTGTGTTGTTTATTTTTAATGATTTGTTCATTGCATATGATTTTTGTTCTAAGCAGCTAGTTTTATATCCACACTACATTTTGCTACCAATGAGTGCAAGGACGGAGCAAGGGGGGAGATGGGTCAGCAGTTGACAATTGAATCCGGTTTTTCATTTATTTATTCATATTCGTAATAAATAGTGCAAAAAAAAAGACCCAATTTAGAGTATTTGGAGAATATTAGCGTGGAGTTTCTCAATCTTTTTGTTTTAGGATTAGTCAGTTTCATTTCTCGATAGAAGCCAAGAAAGATGGAGAATTCGTAGGTTTATTTTTCCTAATTCTAATGTGAATTTTTTATTTTGACTTATCTCCCACCATAATTGAATGAATATGAATAAGATACCTGTGTGGCAAAAAGAATCGCAAAATATTTCTAAAACGAATTAAGGGTTTTGTGAGTGTCCGAAATATCTCCGTTTACACGTTTGATATTTACATAAATGTAAGTTCTGAAAAATAAAAATTATTTCAATAGTATAAGTTTCAAGTTTATTAAAATTATATAGGTTTATTTATTCAAACATTTTTTAAAAAAAAAACTTATAAAATCTTTTGCTGGTCTCTGGATGAGTTCATCACATTCAACTTTCAGTTAGAAATTGATTTTTTTACAGAACTTCGCCAAAAGGTTATCACTTATCACGCATCAGCAAGGTATGATTTCCCGAAAGACGAAAGCATTCTTCTTGAATCTGATATGTTGCAGCATCATCCGATAAGCTTTGTTTGATTATCATCTTAAAAAGCGAACATACAAAAAGCCACTTTTTTTTTTAATTACTGGAGAGTCAAAAAAGTACAAAATTCCGGCTTAAGCACAAAAATTATAACCAGAGACACCCTTATTAATGCCTCATTTGCCAACCTTTTTGCTTTCTCGATTTAAGTTTAAAAATAAAAAGTTTGTTTTATTAGCCTCTTATGGTAACAGGCTTGTTACTTAAAGTCATTAAAGTTAAAAAGGCAAAAAAAGTAATTTGATAAAAAAAAAACTAGGTGGCTTGCAAGTGACTTTAAGAGGCAATAAGACAATAAGTCAATTGACTTTTAGGCCAAATAAAAATTGTTATAATTTTTTTTTAGATTCAAAAAATTTCTTATTCAAATATGAATCTTTTTTTATAAATCTCAACGTGTAGATTTTAAAAATATAGTTTTAATAGAAAAATAGATATGTATAGTAAAAATTATGATACTTTTAAAAAATGTATAAATGTAATTTAGTTAATAAGTAAAAAAACTAAAATTCTATTAAGAAAAAAGTTAAAAAAGCCGAACTTGCCAAATAAATGAAAAAGATTTTTTTTTTTGTTACATGTACAACAACCGAACATAGATTCAAACACAGTTTTCTCACATGAGATAGGTCCTACACAATTGTGAGAGAAATATCTCTAATTTTATATCCAAATTTATACGCATGTCGTTTTTCCCTTTTTTTAGATTTAAAAAGTTTTAAGTCGGCAACCAACTAATGTGGCTTTAAGACCTTAGGTTTGAGAGAAGTTTCAATAAAAAAATAGGATCGGGAGCAATAAAGTAGGTGAATTGATTGGATTTCAAACCACTCCAACTACAATTGGATGGTCACGACCGAACTTTAACCAATTTATTTCAAACTGACCAAACTGGTACAAAAGTTGTAACGCCGAAAAATCACAAAAAATTACTAAAAATACTCTTTATTTGAATAACTCCACGACCCACTAATTGTAAAAGTAAGATCTTCAAGAAGCAACAAGCAATTAAATAATACCATATTTTTTTCTCATTTTGCCCTTGTTTAACTGAAAGACTAAAGTTACCAAAAATTAATAGTGTATTTGAATTGTTAATATTATGAATATTATGAATTGAATTAATAATGTAATTTATTGTGTACTGAACCGTATTTAATTGAATGAAGAATAAATTACGGTTAAATAATTTATTATTTGATTTGATATTATCATTGCGTAATTAAATGTGATAATGTACACAAATGCCCTTGACAAAAAGAGTTAAAGAAGGAATTGGTGTGCAAGTAAAAGAAAGGCAAAATAATCATTTAACACCGGGTTTAAAGTAGTCAAGTGGGTTTCAATTCTGTTTTCAAATATTTCAATAAATACTGGACCATATTAGATTACGCTGCCCATATAGTGCAGCTCAGCCCCAATAATACCTTAACCAAACATGCTCTTTGAGAAAAAAAGTGCAAAAGATAAAAAAAAAAAACAACAGAGATATGCAAAATCCGTATTAAATGGGAGTGGCATAAAAAGTCTTTTTCAAAACTGAGCATTAAAGCGTTCCGATGATACACCAAAGGAATGGAGAAAAACTAATGATCGATATGAAGGGAAAGATTTATTTATGATATAGGCTCATTATTTTTTGCCAAAAAGCCAAAAGAAGAAAGAAAAATTAACTTTTTTCTTAAATGTCAAAAAAGAAAAAAGAATAATAAGGCCAAAAATTACTAACCAAACACTTACTTTTTGCCTTTCAATCTTTTAAAATTTTAAATAAAAAGACCAACAAAACCAACATTAAACCGATTGCCAGACAAGTACTTAGTCCTATTATGCTTTGGCTTGAAAGCCGTGAGGGGTGGGTCACTGGGTCTTTGGTTGGAATCTTGCCTGCCGAAAAAAGGTCCTCTCCCTATCAGCAACTAAGCAAAATAATTCTAATCATAACCCTGCGCATGAAGCTAAGTTCAGAAGCACCATGGACAAAAGCATGCTGATTTATATATAATTTGGCATTCTCAGTTCAGCTTTATCAGACAAAAAATCTCTTTCAAAACATTTCAGGCACATTCACTCAAAAACCGTACGTTACAAAATTCAAAACCCAAGATGCACATTCACTCAAAAACCATACGTAACACGATTCAAAACCCAAGATGCTAGGTTGGTTATATCAGTACAGGGCCGGTAGTTGTCTTCTAAACATCTCAAGAACAACAACGATGCCTCTAGACAATATTGCCCTCTTGCAGATAATTATTTTGTGGGTCAAGATCAGTTATCACCACGTGGTCCACGTCATCGCATGACCAATTAATACATGCGCACCATGTGTATAATTTTTAAAAAATAGCCTTACATTCATAGAAACACAGTTATTGTACATCAGGATAATTATACATTAAAAGAGCATATGACTGGCAGATATTAGTTAAGCACAACACATCAAGCATACTCATATTTTGTTATTTACCCAATAAATAATTTCTTTGTGTAGGGGGGGGAACCAAACCTAGAATCTTGTTTTTCTGGATCAAGCATATGGGGGATAGATGCTTGATTGGTTGATTCGGCTCTTGTATGTTTTGGCCATGAACTCCAGATACAACTCCTGCATTAACCCTTTATTCAATTGTGATCCTGTTCTGCTATGGTTTGTCTGTTATTCTGTGAAAAAAGGCACAACCTTCTTGTTAGTCCAAGAGCTTCTTTAATTGATTTTGATGATTTTCATAATTTATTTTCTATAAATAAATGTCTTTAATTAGATAATAT